>JAXIVJ010018689.1:0-22343 GCA_036785665.1 Chirona hameri
ATATATATATATATATATATATATATATTGGGGGGACTCCACCATGACTGGCTTACCCCCCCCCCCCCCCCCTTCTTAAGGTCTGGCTGCGCCCCTGGGTACATATCAGGCTGCATTGCATGGTGGGACTCACGCCAGCACATTGTTGCAATGTTATTTTGCGCGTCTGTTTGGCTTTGACGACAAACCAGTCCCATCACAGTCCCGTCACTGCATGTTGTGGCCAGTGTTACGGTGAGCCGTCAGCTCCAGCAATTCAGCCTGCCAACAGCCAGTCTATCGAACGGTAACCAATGCCACTGGGGACGGTCCTCTCCACAAATTGTCCCGAGCGATCATCACCAATCGGGGTCTGACCGTGATTTCTTCATCCCTGGGTTTTGAGACTGGAGAGCCCTGAGGTGGGACGCTCCAGCCCTGGGTCGGTCGGAAACGGGGCGGGCGCGGCGGGCGCGTGGTCGGAGACGGCGGGGGCGGGCGCGGCTGAGGCGGTGGAGGGAGCGGAGGTGGGGTCGGAGACGGCGGGGGTGGGGGCGGGGGTGGGGTCGGAGACGGCGGGGGCGGGGGCGGGGGCGGGGGCGGGGGAGGGGTGGGGTCGGAGATGGCGGGGGCGGGGGCGGGGGGCGGGGAAGGGGGTGGGGTCGGAGATGGCGGGGGCGGGGGCGGGGGCGGGCTGGGAACAGCTCTCCATCCCTGACGTGGCAGCCCCCGGCCGAGCCGCCGCCGGCCGCACCAGACACCAGACCAATTTGTCCGAATCAGACGCAAATGGCGCAGCGTTCCCGCAGGGCTCACGGCGCCGGCGGCCTTCTGCGAAGTTTCGGCAGCCGCTCGCCGCCGCAGCAGCCGAAGCTCAGCCCGCAGCTCCACCGAAGCTCGGCCACAGCTCACAGTGCAGGTCAGAGCACCGGACGGAGCTGCCACAGCTCGCAGGGATGCTGGCTTCACGTGCGCTGCTACATCTGGTACATGCATATTTCACTCTTCGTGTTTTGTTAAGCCAATGCACTGGTAACATTCCGCAGAAAACAAACACCCAGGAGAGTGTGAGAGTTCTCAGCAGTTAGGCTGCCCTACTTTTATGCAATATATTTCAAGGGTCTTCGTGTTGTTCAATAAGAGGAACAAAGACACATTTTGGGAAATATACCACGTAAAGCACTTATGGTGCAACCTTTTTGATCCATTAGGTACCCTGTCATTTTCATGTACACAATAACCTCCCATATGCAAATAGTTTTGCGTTAAATTTCGCAAACATGCTGATTTCAATGTCAAGTAATCAAAGTTCAACGTAATCGACCAACTCGCCAGTGAACCTGTGGGGTCCAGTGGGGTGGGGTGGAGGGGGGGGGGGGGGTAGCGGCTGGACTAGTCCGGTGAAGTAGTCATTGTCCGCTCACAGACCCAGAGTGTCTGCAAAATTGCCTAACCATGGACATCATGTGTATATCTAAGACATTTTCGTATAAAGTCAGAATATTAGTGAGCTTAAAATTCAGGTAAGTAGCATAGTTACAATTCAGAAAAACTTATGCTAGCCGGAATTAATTACTAAGAAAGAAATGCAAGAGCCGTAAAAACAAAGACGGCGAAAGGGCGACGCTGGTCATTGAAGGCAATAAAGGGCGAGGTGGCTGCAGCAGTGGCACTTGTGTGAGACTTCAGTGAAGTAACAAGATGCGTGTGCCAAAAATATTTCTCAATTAGGTGAAACAGCCTGTTGAATGTTGATTAATGCTGTATTACTATGGGCAAGAGCACAACAAACATTGTTTGAATCAAAAATTATATTCCTCGTCAGTTGATGCCACACACATATTTTTGTAGTTTTTCCCTAAGATTTAGGGATTTCTCAGATTTATCATGCGTTTTTGATGAAATTACAATGCTTTAAACAACTGACACATAGTCCGAAACTTGGAAAACCTATGAACCATGACTCATAAGTCATAACCTATGATCTGTGTCTCGAAGTCATGTCGAACGTAGTCGGTGTCCCGCCGCACTGATGCGCATAATTCGTGCATTTTCCGAAGGTTTGGTGTTCAGGAGCATAAGAACAGGTGTAATCAGATGACATTTACATAAGGATTTCACTGAGATCATGACCTTTAACCCGCGCACTGCAGGGGCTTTGCGCCGAACACGAACTGCAGGGGGGTTGATTTCCGCCCCCCCCCCTTGAGATCTCGAAAACTAAGCAACGTAGCGAGAAGCGGAAAAGGCATTTGATAGCTTCATACATGTTCTATCGAAAATATTTCGGTGTTTTTTTAAGTCAGGTCAAAATTGAGGTCACCAGAGGTCATCAAAGGTCAAATTTTCCAGTTTTTCCTGTTTTAGGACATCGCTCCAGAAATTCCCATATATCTCAGAAACGATGATAGTTAGAAACAAACGGAAAAAAGCAAACGCCAGCCAGTGAAATTTTTAATCGCTGAGATGTCCTCAGATTTGATCTCAGCTCAATATTTGAGGCGCCAGAGGTCAAAAAGAAAAAGAAAACGTTTTTGTTTTGCTAAATCGTGTTTTGTATTAACTTTTTACTTAATAAAGATAACGGAAAACTGCTTACGCCATTGTGTTTATCTTGTCAAGGCGCTTTGAATGATATATATGGTGACCTTGTTAATTCAACTTAACAATTTGACCTAAGGTCAAGGTCAAGTGGTGACCCAAGTAGGGAATGCTGCATACGGGAAGACGTGTCTCGGCGAGACAAACACATTGATGTATGTTTTACTTCTCTATCTTCATTATGTCGAGAGTTATTGTCAAAAAAGTGATGGTGACCTCGCATGACCTCAAATGACCCAATAGGGGTCACTGAACAAAACTTACATTTAGATCATCAAGAATATCCTATAATAACATGATCCAGAAGTAATTGGACTAGTACCATGCATA
Organism: Chirona hameri; assembly: GCA_036785665.1. NCBI lineage: Eukaryota > Metazoa > Arthropoda > Thecostraca > Balanomorpha > Balanidae > Chirona > Chirona hameri. Next base: position 2,911 of record JAXIVJ010018689.1, read on the forward strand.
TCCTTGAAATAGGAAGCATTTGTATATTTCCCCATTTACTTATTATGGGGAGGTTACGAAATTGAGCTGACCTTAGGTCACTGATATCAAAATTCCGAGTTATACGAATTGTAAGTACTGATGCCCTCATGACATCCTGTAAGTTTTAACCTGATCGGTGAAAACTCTGGCTTTGGCACAGCTGCAAACATTTTTGGTGGTGGGGTCACTTGACCTGGTCTGGTGACCTGACCTGAGATGACCCGAGCATATTTTTTCTCTCAAAGTGTGCGCAATTGATGTCCTAACAGGTGTATCAAAACCCGGCGGCGCTGCGCGCCGCCGTTTTTTCGCTATCTTTGAAAAACCTGAGAGGGGGGGGGGGGGCGGAAATCAACAGGGGGGGGGGGGGCTGCAGTGCGCGGGTTAAGAGGGCAACCGAGGTCACTGACCTTCAATGATCTAAGATTACTTTTATCTCGAGTGATTTTCAGACAATTTTGTGGCGATGATTTCGAATTCAGCATCCACTTAAAATTATTTTCGCTCATTGCAATTCGTTCGATGGACTCTATAAATATAATAGCCGGTGATGAGACTTCAGTGACCTAAGGTCAATGTTCAAAGGTAAAGGAAAATATCGACCTCAGGTCAGTAGAAACGCATTCCACTAACATTCCACTAACGACGAGGAATGTGCTTGTATTTTTATTCACGGCTCTAGTTTGATGGAACTCAATCTCCACGGACTTACACGATTGGGATTATATATTACCATATGCCGAGATATCCTTTCAACATTAGCACGTGCTTTTGGAAAAAGCTTTCGGCCCGCTGAGGCTAATGTTAAAGGTATTTGGGAAACGACTTTGACCAAGGTCATTTTGATTTTCCCAAACAATTATTTAACAGAATATTGAGAGCGGAAGTGCCAGAACAGAAGCGCATACGACAATATGCCATAGCAGAGCATTGTTGAACAAATTTCCAGACTCTGGCGCCTTTGATACAAAAGCGCCCCAGATATGTTGCGTTTCCAATCAAAATGCAGGTGGGTCATTGCGAATTTCTAGTCTTCTCTTCAGGAGTATCTTCTTCATCTCCGGGTACGTTAAAGCCTAAATATGGAGGGAAGAATGGCCTTTCAATTTGGCCATCATATCCCATGCTTTATGACTTACTTTACACTTTAATTAGCAGTGGCGGTTCTTCCATTGAGGCAGACGATGCAGTGCCTTACCTAAATTAGCCAAACATATAAAGTATAATCTTATTTTTCCTAAATATTCAATAATTTTAGTAAGGTTATAAGGAACAAAATATTTCATCGACAAAACAATTTTCCAAACAGTTAAAACGCGTCTCATTTGCATGTTATTTCAAGATGTTTGCTGGTATCGATAGGCGCAAATCAACCTAGCCGACATTTAGCATTGTGAAAACTTGGGCTGTGAGGCAAAGCGCTTCCGTTCGGGAGAAATTCGATGCGGCGTCAGCCGTCAACGCGGCAGCAGCAAAGGACCTTTGGGCCAGGAACCATGAATGTTTCGGGATATTTTGAATGCGCGATCTTTTTCTAATGGTTTAATATATTGTTTTAATCCCTTTTAATGGTAAATATCATTAAATTATGCAATAGCTACATATTGCTGCAAGGAGATCGGCGGACCGTCCAGACCTAGATTACAAACAGGACATTATATTTCGATGCATTTTTCTTAGCGGTGTAACGTGTTCTTCGCAAATACCCAGGCTGGTTATTGATTGGACACTGATTGAATCGATTGGAAAATGGAATCGTTCAATAAAACTCCTTGAATAAAACAAATCAATGATTCACTACTAGATATTTTGATTCATGATTCGTGATTGAATCAAAACCCGCATCAAATCAAGGCTGATTGAACCAAAAGAGTTAACGATTCTTAACAATTCAAGTACACCGGTAAATTGTGCAAATGCATACAGTCCCAGTGGCTACATTCATTTATACTGAAATAGTATTGCTGTAACAATGTTTTAATGATCAGATCTATCGGTTTCCATTTTATTGATTTGACAAATTCACCAATATAGTTAAATGTTGAATCAAACGTGAATCGATTCAAATATTTGTTTTGATTCTTTGAATTGGAAATAATCAATTCTCAATTTTTTCCCGTGAATCGAACGGTGATTGTATCATTCAGATTCCAAAATGAATCATGATTGAATCGTTCCAAAAAAAGTCGAATCAATAACCAGTCTGCATATACCTAATGATTGTATGTGTAGACTCCGAGTCCTATTGTTAACATGCAGTCGCACAATTCTTGTCAACCGGCAGAATGAAGAGTCAAATCGAAAGCCTTAGCTACGTACCGCACCCCCTGTATGATAATTCTTGCCTATTTTAAAATCAATTCCAAGCAATGACAGCATATAAACAGGCTATATGTAGCGGTGAAGTATTAACCGTGGTGATCTACATATATTTACCAAACTACCAAAAACAAATCACGAAACAGTCCCCCCCCCCCCCTCCCGACTGCCTCACCTGCGTTTGACCCCTGACGCCGCCACTGTTAATTAGCTTGTATTTATGTTGTTGCGGAACGTTAGTGGCTGCGGTAAATAGCTTCCCACCCTTGTGCTTGGCAAAGAACCGGGAGGTAATATATATTCCCGCCCGGTGCTGGGAAATTATCCAATATTCGTCAAGGTTGTTAATGCGGAGTACCGAGGGCCGGTAGGCACGATGTACGAAGCAAAAAAAAAGCGAGGTGAATATTGCATAATTTGCCAAGCACAAGGGTGCAGTGGGAAGATATTTACAGCATGCCGCTGCTATGGCATATCGCCGTATGCGCTTCTGTTCTGGCACTGTTCCGAGCGTGTTCTATGCGTTCGATGAGCGTGTTCGATGCATGGTTCAGGACTTTGGGAAAGTATCAGGCTTAGCATTGAATTTAGAAAAGTGTAATTTGATGTGGTTAGGGAAATGTAAACTTTCTGAACAGCCGATATTTGAAAGGCGTCCAGTATCAGCAGTTAAGATACTTGGTGTGTGGTTTAGTGCGACACGCGATTGCTGTGCGGATAACGTGGATCCGATCATTGATAAAATTAAGCGTACGTTAGCTACATGGTCTCAGAGGGGCCTTACAATAAAGGGAAGGATAACTATTGCCAAATCTCTGGTATTATCGCAGTTGACATACCTCATGGCAGCGAGTCGTATTAACAATGCGCACATTGAAGATGTACAAAAACTCATTATGAAATGTATTTGGAGGGGAAGACCACCGAAAGTAGTGAAAGGGGTGCTAGTGCAGGATATTAGCGAAGGGGGCTTGCACGCTCCGGACCTGAAAATGATATATAAGGCGCAAAGGGTTGCGTGGCTCACGCGAATGATGCAACATCCAAAGCTTACCTTTGTTTAAGTGTTTCTTCAGAAACTAAAAGCCACCGCATTTAATGATGTTTTAAGGTCCCATTACAGCGATTGCTGGGTTAAAAGATTGAATTTGGCGCCTTTTTATAAGGAAATGCTGGCTTGGTACAAAGTGATTGTTCCGCGAAAGGAACCTAGTAGTGGTAAAGAGGTGCGTTTACAGCTAATCTGGAATAATGAAGCGATTCGGGTCGGAGGAAAACCCGTGTGTCATAGTGGGCTCGCTGAACAGGGGATAAGCTTTATCGACGAATTTTTGGATGACAACGGGCGAGTGTTTAGATATCAGGAGTTTATGAGCAGGTACCAGCCCCGGCACGTTGACCCATTAACGTACATTGGATGGTGTCGAGCTATTCCCCCACGATGGAAAGCCTTGGCGGCTGGTAGCGCAACATTGGCTGCAGAGGAGAAGGTTTCATCGGTTCAGATATACTATCAAAATAAAGTAGTTGCACTAGACATCCTAAGAACGCGACATTTCTACGCATTACAACGGTCGGTTTTGACGCCTACTGCGCAGCATCGATGGGTAGCTGACGGGATCGATTTTGGTGACTGTTGGCAGAAAATATATAGCTTACCATTCAAAGTAACAAAATCAACTCGTCTTCAGAGCCTCCAGTACAGGATAACTCACAGATATTTTACCACAAAGCGGTTTTTATTCACTAGGCAAGTTGTAGCAGACCCATTTTGTGACGACTGTGGCGAAGTTGATAATTTACAGCACTATTTTGTGTTATGCCCACAGTTTAATATGTTTTGGAATAAGGTTTCTGACGCTCTTGGGAACACGCTACGCTACGAAGAATATTTCATTTTCAAGTCGGTAGCATAGCGGTACTGTTCGGCTGTGTTCGTGGACCAGTGTCACTTAACGTAATTATATTATATGCCAAACAGTTTATCGTCAGTCAAAAACTATACGACAGTAACGTAGACTTCGAAGGATTTAGGAGTTACCTTGGCAGAATGTTCGATATTGAAAAGTGTGTTGCGATACGGAAAGACAGAGTGGATAATTTGAAAGAGGCATGGAAGCCATTTGTATCTGTCGCCCTACAGCTTCAGCTATAATCATTACTGTAGTCCAGGTGCGGGTGCGGTAATCTGGATATGACGGTTGATTATTTTATACAATGTGCGATATGCTAGTGTGGGGTGTCGCGCCAGACGTGATCTTTGATGTGTTTGTGTTTTAAGTGCTATATGTTTCTGAGGGAACTTTTAAATACAAGTGTTTGTGTATAAAATGGGATAGGCCCCGTCCTTTCCCCACCCGGGCTAACCCGGGACCGGCCCTCAGCATGAGCTGCGGGGCCGGTCGGCCGGCCGGGCGTGCGGGGCGCCGGCCCCGCTGGTCGACGGCTCGCACGCCCGGCCGGTGGCGAGGGGTGCCGCTTCGCGAACGGGAGCCGCTGAAAAACGCGAGGCGGCGCGGGCGGGGCCGCCGATGGGCCCCATCGGGCTGATAGGCCAGTCGGACTGATGGGCCCAATCGGGCCGATAGGCACCGATGAGAATTTTTATGTTGTATGGATGATTGAATGTTTGTTTGTTTTTAAGTGTTTTGTATGTAAAAATGATAATAAAAGCTAAAAAAAAACTCATACTTCGGTTCACAAACCACACAGTACACGCACACCTTTTCACACGAAAAATTATCAAAAGGTACCCACCTTTTCCTAATTTCTAGACCATACCATATCAAAAACTAAATCATAAACAAACATTTGCATGACCTCCGCATGTCCCAAATATCACCGTCGCATCTGCTCCGCTTTATTCCACATCATGCTTTATACAAAAATACCTAATGCAAAATCAAAATAAATGTTCTATTCGCTTAAAAAAGCGAAACGTAAAGTCATTAATGTTTTTGGAACTTGGAATTTGCAATTATAATAAATATTATAAATTATCATTTTATAATCAAAATAAACAACCTATTTCCCATTTTATAAAATGTCCTACAATTGGCGTCGAGCGATCTTTGCCGTCGCGCCACTTTCGCCCACGGTCGCCCGCTGCTTTTATCTAACTAACCTAACTATTTTCATAATTCAATAACAACATTCAATGACGTCATTGAAATTTCTACAAGGATTTTGAATGACTGCAAACTGCAAAGAGAGCTGTCTGGCATTAAGGATAGTTATCCACATTGCGAGTCGTTGTGAATGAATCATTCATGAGCCACTCATATTAGCCGTGAGTCACTGTGAATCGACTCACCATGACCAGTAGGGCATAGCGTCGTGTGCCTAAATTCTTTTTCGATATCTGTGCAGCTTTTTTCCTATGTAAAATTACATGACAAACAACTTGCGCTAAGAAATGTTTAATTTGGGGCAAATTTGTGTCCGCATTTTTTGGGGGGGGAAATTGAGCCCAGCAGGTGATTTTTTTGGAGTTCGCTGCACGTTACCTGTGCCTTTCTCATAAAGGTTTGTTAGTACAATTTTGTAGTATAGTTGTAAGATTGTGTAGTAAAGTTGTAAAATTGTGTTTCATAAAGCAAAAAATACTACTTACTACACTCGAGACTTTACAACTTTACAACTCTACAATGTTACTACTAGTTAGTAAGAAAATTGACGCGTTCTGTTTCATAAAGGTCAGCTGATTTTCCGACGGTAGTAGAAATGTAAAAAAATATTTACAACTCTACTACCAAATAAACACATGCTCCTTTCCGTAGTAAAAACTTATGGACCAGCCAGTCTTTATCTCGCCCTATACCTACCACTCGTGAACGGTATGGAAGATGAGAGAAGAGAGAGAGAGAGGAGAAGAAACAGACGAATATTTAGAGAACGGATGAACATGACGTGGGATGTGCCTGAATCATTTAGGTGAGTTTTTCGCTGTACGGCTGTAGCAGTGATGTTTGGTGGAAATGTTGGCATGATATTGGCAATGAGATTATTTACTTAACGTTATCATCATAAGCAGGTAATTATGATATATACTTTTGAAGCACAACAAAATTTATGGTTTCTTCAATCAACATAAATGTCCTTTATCCATCTTTGTCCATAAATATCCTTTTGTAATGTTCTTGACTACTACCTTTTTAAGTTTGGCTATTTTAAATTGTTTCGTTTGTTCTTTAGGTTTGTTGTTTTCGTTTTCATACAATGATATATTTCCTTTTAAAAATATTAGAATGCTTTTTCGTATTTCATTTCATTTTTACCAATATATCACAGCAATTTATAAAGTCCTTGCTTTGTCTTTCACGCAGCCGATTACTATCATGCCATTTTTACTAACCTACAACAATACGAAGTACTACGCTTTATGAAACACGCGACAGTAGTAAGTAGTAAACTTGAAACTACAATTCTACTTCAGTAGTAAGATTGTAAAAATTATTTATGAGAAAGGCTACTGGAAGGTACAAACGTTACGTATACAGATGTTCCCGATCATGCAGAACAACTTGCGTATACATACTGCATGGTAAATTTGCTTGCTAGGGTGGACTATTCAAAATAAAAACAACATTTTCTTACTGACGCCTTTATTTTTAGATGATTTCAGTACGAATATCATGGAAGACAAGCATTCACGATACCGATGAATCAATCTACCAAGCCATCGCCACAAATAATCACTTCATCATTTGTTGTGCCGAAAGACCTTCCGAAGTCATCAAAAGCGATGACGAACGATGCATTCGAACGGCAATTGGAACACACGACAACTTTGCATGGCCACTCACGTGCACGTCGATTTATCGTTCCTCCGCCACAAACTGCCTCGAGCGAATGAAGAATACACAAACTAAAATGTGGCCGAGATGTGCTTCTTGGTGAGGAACATGGGGAGCTCTCCTCTATGATGCGCCTTCGCTCTGATGTACCCGTCCCGAGACTGCTGTCCCACCACCTTCTGCGCAGCCGCTGTCACCTGCTGCACCGCCCTCTCTGTATATATACTGCGTGTGAGAGGAGAATGTGGGCACTGGCAGGGATCCTCTGTATACTGCGTGTGAGAGGCACTGGCAGGGGTGTGAACAGGGTACCAGTGGCACTTGTGGCCGAGCATCCTCTGCAGGTTGGCCATGATACCATTCTTATATCCAGTGTTGCTGTTTGTGGAGTCCCCGCCCAGCACGATGCAGGATTGGCACGCCACAGATTCGTTAGTAGATCATTTAGGGCCTCTGCAGTCTTCTTGGCTGGTTTTTCAGGAGGTTCAGCTTCCTCTGGGGTGAAGTGACAGAGGTAGCTATCCTCGGGTTCTACGGTCACACTTTCATGCTCCTCGGTGATGATCTTAGGGTAGAGGAGGCCGTTGTTATCACGCACTATAGCTCTTGTTTCCTTGTTTTTCCTCCCGTCGAAGTAGATCCCCTGGATCTCCTGCTCCTCCTGTCTCCCCTTGCCCTCCTCCTTGGCCTTGGCCATGACAGTCCTCCGGGCTCTGACCCCCTTGGAGGGGTCTAAAGCCAGGTAAGTCTTCTCTGGAGGAAGATGACCGGCAGCTATCAGGTCCATGATATGGCGCTGGCGATGGCAGCGGTGGATGTAGGGGACACATCGTACCTCAGACTGGCAGCAGCAGTGTGGGGGATGGGCATCATGTTTCTAGCGACACTGGCATCGAGGAACCTGGATACCAGGGGTGCCAGCTTACCCAGTCTGTCCCGAAGTAGCCACTCCACCAGGGCCTTTGCCTCCTGTGCTTCCGCCCTGGACAGCTTGGGGGGTGGGGGTTTCTACTCCTGGCAGGCCTGCTGGGTCTCCATCATCATCATCATCTCTCTCGTCTCCTGCTTCTGTCTCTCCAGGAGCTCCGCCTCCCATTCCTTGTCCTTGCTCTTCTTCTCAGCTCCACCTCGAGGGCATCTAACTCCCTTTTCTCAGCTTTCAACGATCTGGCTGTTCCCTTGTGATCCCCAGATGTCATCTGGTAGCTGGCCTTCTCTCCTTCATTGGTACTCTGGCTGCGGAGCCACAGGAGCTCCAGAGGAGGTACTTTACTGGCCAGGGAGCAGTTGCAGGAGACGGAGTGAGCCTTCAGCTTGCATGTCTCGTGATCCCTGCACCCAGAGCCTTCCTCCAGGCAGAGAACGATGGTGTGGGGGCAAATGGTGATGTCCAGCAATCTGTCCAGCTGCTGCCCACCTTTGCCTTATCTGCCTTCTTGCCCCTCCCCCTCACTACACTATCAACTTTCTCCCACAACCTAGTGATCTTATTCGACAAGGTTCCCTCAGTGACGGTAACTGGAGGGGTGAATTTCGCGTTTGACTTCTGCCACTGAGCAATCTCAAGAGGAGCGAAGTCCCTGGCTATCTGAGCATGTGTGTAGTGGCCTTTCGGGATGCCCCTCTGCAATAGCGCCTCCTCCTGGAGCAGAATCCCCTTTCTGACCACCACCATCCATGTTGGCACCTCTGAAGGGTTCAGCTCCTTTCCGATACCGATGAAGTCAACCAAGTTGCTGGCTAAACTTCCCCTGGTGGCAGTTTAGCCAACACTTCAGAGGTGCCAACATGTGCACCTCCCTAATGAAATTAGGGAGGTGCACCTCCAAGCCTAATGAAATTAGGCTTGGAGGCACCAGGTGCAGACATTTATTAAATGGAAAATTCGGGTCAGTCGACTGCTTCCACATGCAGGCACACACAAGTGGGAAAGTGGGAACTGAACAGAGAGCAAAAATTAGCCGTTTAGAGGAATGCTATGAAAAATGTAGCCCTGGATACGATTCAGTCCAAAAAGTCGACATGGGAAAATATCGGGTGTGAAAGGTCATCCGATGTCACTGACCTTGCTTGACCTCTGAAAGGTTGATGACCTTTGTAAGTGCCTATGTCGTGTAAATATCCATCGACGCAGATTGTATGCCTAAGTTTAAGATTTCGCGCCTTAGCCGTGACATTAAACCACGAAAGTTACCCGTTTAGCACTAAATCTACTCTATACGGGCTAGAAAATGATGTCATAAGTCGGTGACCTGACATGAACCGAATCAACATTTGCCTCAAAATATGTAAAATTGGATATCACACCCACCCACCAAGCAGTGAAACCCTAACGATGCCTTTTCCCTTATAATTAAAGAAAACATGGGATTTTATCGTGGTTATCGTACCCGTTTACACCGTACCCGTTACCCGTACCCGTTTAGAGAGGGCCCCTGCATAGGGCCCACTCAGGCCTTCTCAGACCGGTATGGGACTCTTTCAGGCCTGACGAGGGCCCTCACAGGCTTGTCAAGGTCTTTTTCAGACCTGCAAATACACTCTCAGACCGACTGGAGGCCCTTTCAGACCTGCAGAAACGCTCGGGGCCCTTTTCAGCTCGAGGGCCCCTTGACGATGTGCCCCCCCCCCCCCGAAATTTTGTCCTGGATCCGCCCCTGCATGGAGCATGCCGAGCCAATGGATACTAATCAATGGAATGCAGGCACGTAGCCAGGAATTTTATCAGGGGGGGGGGCACGTCGGTGGTAGAAAAATATATCCCCCCTTGCCCCCCCCCCCCCCTTGGCTACGTCCCTGATGGAATCAGAGATCTAATGGTCGACAGTCTGCAAAACCAAGTTACGAGGTCTATTCCTTGGAATGTTTATTGAACAGACGTGGTGGTGAAGCAAGCCATCCAGTCGGTGGCTTCCGCTTCATACTGCTAGCGTCAGCCCATGGCAACAGGTGCGGTACGACACATTCATGGGAGGGATGCCGGATGCACATGGGTGGAAAATTGTTGGTTCGTTTTTTGCAACATACCCAGCCAAATTTGCATTTAGACTGCGTCTGGGATGAAGCAACTAATCAATCTTCAACTCCCCCATTCACAAATTCATTAAAGTGAATGATACAATGTCGCCTTATACCTATAAGAGCGATAAGAGCTGACGAAATATTGATTTTAACCAATACTGGCCATACCGGAAGGAGACATCGTGCCGCTGCCGGCCTGTGATCCTTCAAGGCCACAGCTTAACGAAGGGTGGTACATTATTCATGCTGGGAGAATCCCGCTTTACAATACCAGACTAAGGAGACTATCGCTACATGATACAAACGACTCCGAAAGCCCTCCAGCATGCTTCTTGGGGAATACAGATTCACACACGAATAACGTTGTTCCAGATATAAGTATTCCGCCTGTAGCTCGGAAGCGGCCCGCCATTTGCTTAAAGGCAATGTTTCACCTTGAAAGTTGACTTGCAATCTGGCTATACTGGGTATTTCGAGCTGAAAAAAAAAGAATATGGCACTTGCTTGGACGATAGATAGATATCTGTCGAAAAATAGGCATGTTTCTCTTTTCTCCTTCATGGCCATTAACAACTTCATGACAATTATGACGTCATGCATATGGTAGCTTGAATATGGAAACTATTGCACACATTAACAACAGACTTTAGGCATATATACACAGGCTGCTTGTAACGTAAACAACCGTTGTGAGGACCCGAAACTTCTTCTTCTAAAAGTGACCTAGGCATTAAATCAGCTATCAATGCATAAGCAAGTCAAATCCGATGCATTCTCAGAATTGTGTGAGACTTTTTGGAATTCCCCCCCCCCCCCCACCCGTTCTGGATCCGCCAATGCAAAGATCTATGTGGTATTTTTATCTTGTGACCTCCACGAGGTAAAATCTATTCACCCCGAGGTCATTAGTCATTTTTCTTCCATAACTTTTTTTTACCGAACCTGTAAGGCGCCGTAGTTGGCGATGAACGAGCGAACGCAAAGCAGATGTATGGTGAATTTCAACTCGATCAGGGAAGTAGTTTCTGAGATACAAATACGTGGTGCACACGTGCGCGCATGCAGAAGCACTCCACCCCTGACTTGTGGGAAAGTGGCGGCTGAGAGATCCCTAACCACACACCAAATTTGAACACAATCGGCTCTGCAGTTGCCCCCAACCACTCCAAATTGTGTAGAGACGTTCCTGATCCAACAACCCCTGATCTCCCCCACTCTGCCGCTAATGAGCAATTGTTCAAAGGATATTGAAATTCAAGATATTCCGGAAATGATTAAAGATACTTATTTTGGCTGGGAAATACTAAAACTTAGGAATATCATGACATTTGCATTGGATTTGTATACATTTATCACCAGGTAAACATATTTTATTTTAATTGAATACCTATCAAGCGAAAAAATGACATGGAAATACTGAAATCAGGATGGGCAACATTTCTTGACTGGGGGAGGGCAAAACAACTCACTAGGGGGGGGGGGGGCATTTGCCCCCCCCCCCCCCCCCACCCACCCTCCCCCCAGTTAACATGTTAAAATAGGCCCTGCCGGAAGGCGAGAAACCATGCGACGGGGCGACCGTCTCAGCGTTGCGGCCTAACACGGGGCGGGCTGTATACTAGCTGGTGTTTTCGTAGTACGGGAAACGGCAGCGGCTGCGCGTGGTCGCGGATAACAATAGAAAGTGGGCAGAGTTACATATCCATGCTTACTTTATCCATGGGTGAAGTCCCTTTAAGTAAACTCGTCCAAATCATTAATTTCACCTTGCTTCATTTTGTCTTCCACCGAAGCTCATATTCGCACACCAAATGGATCAGTGTATGCTTCTTTTGTCTCATAAAGATCGTCATTGACAAAAAGTTCTGCCTCAAAATGCACACCATCACTCGGCCAAAAGTCGTCACCTTTTGTGTTGCGTCAGTAGTGATATATGAAAGACTTCGTACCTATCTCACATAACTCCAAACTCTCATAATACCTTTGCCATGCGCACCGTTACATGGGTTCCTTGAACATCACCTGGACTTCAGAGTGCCTGGACGACCGTGACTATCACCTGACTGAATTATAGGCTGCGGCTCGCCACGCCACCGTTCAACGCTACATATTGGTGGCAAGTGGTAACCTTGGACATGGCATTGTTAAACTGGGACATGTCGAACTTGTTGGATCTTTCTAAGTCACCGCTTCAAAATTGGCTAAAATCAGCAGCTTTCGGGCACTTTCAGCAAATATTAATGGTAGCTGCAACACAACTCGTATTGGTAATGGATGCTTCTAGGACTGCTTTTCCACTATCTGTTACAATACTGTGACTTGTGACTTGTGAGCCGTGGAGCAGTCTGGCTGGACCTGAGTTCAGGCTGCTTCAGGCCCGGTGGACTTGATGCCGGACCTCTAACTCTAATGAGTTGAGTGAGTTGACTAATGAGTTGGCTAACTCGCCATTATGCTGGGCCACGCAGCAATAAATCGGGACACAAATTGACATTTACGCGACGCAAAATGTATCGGGCTTAGGTGCGCAAAATTTACACTCAGGCTACGCCGTGTTTGAGTTGTGCAACACCCAACCATGTTGGTGTCCAGTGGCGTACCCTGGATTCACTCTAGGAGGGGCAATTTTTGATCAGGGGGGCATAAGGGTACCCCCACCAAAAAAAAATCACCGAATTTGGCCCACTATATTTTTAGAGGGCATATTTTAAATATTTTCTCTTCAAAAAAATCAAAACATCATGGATTTTTTATCTCGAACTTCGGGCCCTATTTCCAAAGGGGTATATACGGTCAAGGGGGATGTACAGACCTTCAGGAGAGGGCAATTACCACGTTTGCCCCCCCCCCCCTTGGGTACGCCAATGGTGGTGACGCAGAACTGGTTTACCGTCATCAAATGTTGACCTGTAATCTTCAGAACAGACCACATGTTTGTTTTATATATTATATACCTCTGCAATCCACTTTTGCGCAGCTATATCAACAATGACTTGGCATCAACTTTTTAGTATTGGTCTGGGCTAACTTTTGTCCGGTTTTGTGCGAAACATGAAAACAACTTTTTATTTGTAAATACTTAAATACCTACTTTAGTATTAATCGAACCTTTCGTGTGGATGGGTTTTCGGGATCATGGCCTTTCATTAAACAGAACTTGTTGCGTGAATCCTGACCCCTACCATCCGATCGCACAATTCTTGTTATCCGGCATAATTTTCGTGCAGTCGAAAGCTAGTGTGTTTAAAGCATACGTCAACATATTATCCAGGCGAGACCAATAACTGCTTCCCCTTAATTAACCCTATTTGTAACAGGCTCCTGGCTACCCCTATTTGTAACAGGGGGGGGGGCGGATTCCGCCCCCCCCCCCGGAGATCTCGAGATCTACCCGTCCGATTTTCACAAATGAAACGGTGTTTGGTTCCCCTCAACACGATCTACATTTATAAATAATTAAAAAAATATAAATTTGGGATAGGGGGGCAACAGGGGGGCAAAAACTACAAATTTTAGTGGTATTTTTGATCCAACATAGCTTTCATGTTTATCGACCGATTTTAACACAACTAATAGGAATCGATAGAGATTGAATCGGAAATTGATATATGACGGTGACGTTTGGAAATTCAAAATCATAGGCGTGTGCAGGTCACTCAATATGGGGTGAAGTAAATGCGTAATAAAACCATTTTTTGATGTTTTTTTTAATAAATGAAATGGTATGTGATTGAGACATTAGAAAAACAGTTATAAATCATATTTTTTGCCATATGCGGTACCAGGTTAGTGAAAAAGGGGGTTAAAATTGGGAAAAATATTAACCGCAGACAAGTTGCTACCCAGCACTATAAATATGTTACTGATCATAGATAGTTCCTTTTTGCATGTTGTACTTTATCATAGGCGTATCCAGGATCCAAACTAGGGTGGCGCAAGACCTTTTGATAAGTATATTATCCGCTATTATGATACTAACTAGTCAACAGTGACTATTTCACTTACAACTTCAATTAACATTGCTTACCCCCTTTTTTACCCTACCTGGACTCGCCTATTATCTTATAATCGTTCGTAGAGTAGCCTGTGGTGCGTGTTTCATCCGAAAACTGCAGTATGTTATGTCATTGTACGCCCATGCCTCTTAGTTTCCTTGCAATAATATGACCCCCTTTCTTCCATTCCTGAGCGCGCCTCTGCAAAAAATGACTTTATTCCCTTTTCTGGTCTTATATGTGCATATATTATTATAAGCTAAACGTATATTGCGCCGTTATCGCTGGCATATCGTCATCACCATGCCAGTCACCCCCCTTTTCATGTTCCTGAACACGCCCCTGAAACTCTATGTAATAAATTATGCAAATAATGGAAGCAGAAGCTATCGTTTACATCTTGATAGCTATAAATGCCCCTTACATTGCTCTATTGGCTTCCCGCCAAGCATTGAATACTTCCTGGAAACCCCCCCCCCCCTTTCAAGCCCCTGAAACCGCTTCTGCCATGCAATTTTGTATGATATTTCATTAACATCATCCAATTTGCACTTGTTGCAATCACGGTAAGCCGATGTAACTCCTTCATACTTGATGCAGTTAGGAAGAAACCGTGAAGATCGCATTTCCGTATTTTCGCCAAATGTCGCCTCCGAACCCACCCAAAACTGTGCCCTGGAACCGCCTCTGTTCAAGTTAAGAACTCAAAATTTTGACTCCAAATGCGGAGTTCAATTCTATGAAAAGTCCCAAAATTGCATGGGCCTGCTCCCAGCCGTTCTGGAGATATCTGCGAAAAACATGAGGGGGGGGGGGCGGAATCCGCCCCCTGTTACAAATAAGGTTAAAGGAAATAGTTCACCTTCGGCCTTTTTTTCAGAACACGATTTTATTGTATTTTTTAATACAGTTTCTTTTTTTCTTTTCAAAAATGGTCCTACATCGCGCCAATTCAGGACAGAATGTTGTAAATTATTAATTTTATGGTGTGCGTTATTGGTCTGCGCATGCTCCCTGGCTGTGCTGGCACTATCAGACGGTACGGTATATCATATATGCGTCGCATTCCTTCGCCAAAAAGTCAAATATCTTCGGCTGGAGAGTCTTTTCAGCCAAGAAAAGTTCCAGATAAGAATTTCTCAACACGGGCTACAAAACTGCTATTTCAGTTCAAAACCCATGTTGAAGGTGAACTATTTCCTTTAAAGACAACTGACATAAATGCAATCATTCAAATAAAAAGCGAATCCTAATATGAGCTACTTCGATTGTAGTGAGTCGTGATAAATCGCATGCACATGAGCTTATACGCTAATCCATTGAATAACCCAGTGCCATGAGCGGCCTTGGGAAAGTGTGACGTCATACGCTGGCTGCTCCCATCTCGGTGAGCACACGTGAACACTGCGTGGCAGCAACGGGTAACGCTTGGAGTCAGCTGCTCAGGGTCCCGGGCCGACCACGTTCCATGCGTGCTGTCGATGGATCGGTGAAAGTCGTTCAAACTATGGTCGCTGCAGCGGAATCAGGAGAGGACGAGAGTAAAAATGAGGAGCGGACCAGAGAAGGCATCAGGGTTGACCAGCGGGGTAGAGGGGCCGTCAGAGAAGGACCAAAGGGGTCGTACTCGTCAGGGTGAAACAGAGAGGCAAACCGGAGGGGTCGTCCGCCTGTCCGTTTATAGAATTCGTCCGTCTGTCCATCAAAGGCGCCCATCAGGGGCGGGCCAGACGGGTCATTGCCAGTAAACTCACCGCATGGATGCTCCCAGAGTGGCCTCAGCCGGGCCGGCACCTTGGGGTCCCAGAAGAGGATGATCCGCCTGTAGAGCGGGGAGAAGAATGGGACGGTCATGACGACACGCCGAGCCGCCGACGACTCCTGCTTCAAGACACCACAACGCACCACACCGCGGCACACGGCAGATAGGCACTACCCGCCGCCAGCAGTACTGTTGTGACGTCAATGCTCTCAGGCCGGCCAAGGTCAGCGAAACCTGTCGGCCGTTGTCCAAACACCGTGAGCATTAGAGCTGCCAGCTTATAGATGGATGATGCCCGGGTCAAACCGCAAGCCCGAATTTACCCATGGAACGTTTGAGAAATGTCCGAAGTCTAGAAGATGACAGTTTCAGCAAGACGTTGGTCCGAAACCGGTAAGTTTTAAATTATTTATGCGTCGTCTGCCGTCTGCGAGCAAAGTTTGATGTACTTTAATAATTTTGCTGATTATACCTGCAATGCCCGCTAAATACGCACATCAGTCTGAACGCATTCAACCTTTCACCTCATACAGATTCCACCCACGAATAACCACCTATGTAGTTTAACCGCCCTTGACTGAGGTCTCAGCCGAACGCCATTGACGGGGGGGGGGGCGAAAAACGCCACCTGGTTATCTTGCGAACCAATGATCACAGCGGCGACACGCGCAAGGCGGCATTCGAAAGCTCTTAATGAGTCACATATAAAGCATACTCGAAAGTTTCAAATTGAGGTCACATGATGTCAGGTCACGGTCAGGTCAAAGGTCAAAATTGAGGTAGTTGAGTGTGTGGGCCATACTTTCCATCCACAGCCTTCGATTGCGACCATGATCACCCAAAGTGCTCTTAAAGGTATAATTAATTTCCCACATAAGCGAAAGTGAAATTGTAAGCAAAAGTCAAGGTCAAGGTCAAGGTCAGGTCACTATTAGCAAGAGGTCTACGAAAGCCATGCGACACATGTTTTATGGGTTATTGTATACATACAATTCGATAGTAACAGACATTGTACTACCAAACTTCATTTACGTGAAGTTAGTGTCAAGTTCAGGTCAAGGTCAGGTCACATAAGGTCAAAGTTTGAAATTGATAAATCGAAATAAAAAAGGCATGTTCCTAGACCAGTTTTGTCTCAGAAACACAGCGCTGGGATTTATTTGTCTTTATCTGGTCATTAAAAGCGAAAACAACGTAATTCCGAAATATGTCGTCATGAGTTACTGATACTTCGGGAGCCATAAATCAGTCAAAAATAAAGATATTGCTTTGAAATTTGGTTGGGGTATTGTCCATATGTGGTTCTCCTACATATATTCCGTTTTTGAAAATGTTTGAAATTTGTATTTTGAGACATTTTTTTTAAATATCGGCTCCTTGATTTTTTTGTGGGTAAAAAATATATATATTTCGAAAATACGAGATAGCCATTTTGCAGCCCTTGGCATTTGCTATCTTTCGATCTTTTTGGATTGCGTTTGCCTTAAAACTGGCCTTTGTACGACCTGTTCAAATTTAGCTGGTTTTGTCGTCAAACTCGTGTGTAGTGACGTCACTAAATTTGTTATATCTGAAACTTTTCGAAGAAATTGCTTCATTTTTGCACGGAAGACGTAAAATTGATGTAGGACAAGGTACCCTAAATTTCGTATTGATAGTGCTGTTCGTTTTTGAGCTGATACGAAAGTCCGTCAGGGGGTGGCGTTTTTTGCCCCCCCCCCCCCCCCAGCCAATGGCGGGATAAGTAATCTGAAGCCTGCCCCCGCAGTCAAATTTCCTTAGACGAGTCCCTGCTACATAGTACATATGTAAAGAACATGTTTCAAAAACATCTAGATAGGCAAGATAGGATGGAACCGAGTTATATGCGTTTTCCTAGCCCAGGTCGCGCTTTCCGGACGGTGCGTAACGGCCCGGGCGACCCGATGCGCGCGGCAATGGGGTATGTCAGTTGACAAAGATGTAGATGGCGCTGATATACAATGTGACCCAAGCGGCGATCACCACCATTGGCGACAATGCATTAAGTTACTGTTTGAGGGTGGCTCTAAAAATAGTTACGATGGAAAATGCTAAAGGGCCAAGTCTCATGTGGTTCGCTGAAGCTTTCTGAGTTCAATGCTGTCATTTTTTTGATGATATAAATAATTGAGGTTGCACAAAATTGCACCGAAGTCAACCATGCGCGGCGAGCCGTCATAAGGGCGATCGGGCCGTCCGGCTCTAGCAGGCGATCGACCATGTCGTCTCGCCGCGGCCGGCCGTCGTCTTCGGTGGCGAGGGCTGCGGCTCGGGTGAACGGCGGTATTTTAGTTTACCGTCATTATTTATATTTATCATACGATCAAGGCCACAAAGATGGTGATGGGAATGAGCGATGGTGCATGCGGCGCAGAAGGAACAAGAGGAGCTGAAGGAGTGGCACTGAGCAGGGAATACAATTAGACCATATGCCACCTCACTTAGCAAGTCGTTGGTCCTGCCGTATTTTATGTGGAAGTTTGTGTATTTGCCTCATTTTTTTTTCTTCTAGAGAGCATGGCGGTCTGTGCTGCTCCAGCAGGATGTCATAAGCAGGTGTCGACAATACGATATTCTGCTCAATCGAAGTTGAGTATGTTGTTTAGCAGTGTTTGAAACACTAAGTTCCATTGTGGTGACATCGCAATTAATGCACAGTGAAAGCCTTTCTTCCATATTTTGTATTAAATATATGAATGTTTATCAGTTTAACAATCAAATGTACAACTATTGTTGTTTGCCACCAATATTTTGTTGTTGTTTGGCCCGAAGCCACGGTGGATAGAAAGAATGCCCGCCCAGGAACCGCAGCCAGCAGCCCCGACGACGGCTGCCGCGGCGAGTCGATATCGTTGATCATCCGCTGAGGCTGGATGGGCCGCTCGCCCTTATGGCGGTTCGCCACGCATGGTTGACTTCTGCGATTTTGTGCAACCTCAATTATTGATATCATCAAAAAAAATGGCAGAATTAAACTCAGAAAGCTTCAGCGAACCACATGAGACGTGAGCCTTTAGCACTTTCGATCGTAACTATTTTTAGAGCCACCTTCAAACAGTGACCTTAATACATTGTCGCCAAAAAAAAACATGAAAACATGTAAAAACATGTAAAACATGAATAAAACAGCAAATATGGCTATAGCTCGACTTTGGGCTGTTGGAGATTTGTGACCAATACCTTATAACACAGACCAGTAAGACGCCGAAGTTGCCAGTAAGTACCAGTAGGACGCCGAAGTTGGCGATGAACGAGAGAGCGCGAAGAAAATGTATGGTGAATTTCCACTCCATCGGGCAAGTAGTTTATGAGATACAAAAAGGGTGCGCACGTGCAGAAGCACCCCACCCCTGATTTATGGGAAAGTGGCGGCTGAGAGGTCCATAACCACGCACAAAATTTGAACACAATCGGCTCAGCCGTTCCTGATATATATATATATATATATATATATATATATATATATATATATATATATATATATATATATATATATAT
>JAXIVJ010018690.1:5000-22340 GCA_036785665.1 Chirona hameri
ACTGAAAGTTGCTTAGTTGGATATTTGTTTGTATAGGACGTTGACGCACTGGACGAGATGAAGTAGGGGAGTGGGGGGGGGGGGGGGGCATAGCAACGTGACCTGGGTAATACCGCCCACCGTCTGATCTCGTTAGATATAAGCCGTAAATGATTTGTTGATTGTCCTCTTAGTCACCGACACGCCTGTGTGCGGACGTGGAAGGTGAGCTCCGGCATTTAACCCGCGCTCCGCTGGGGTCTCTAGCCGAACGCGCCCCGCTGGGGGGGGGGGGTAGTTTTAACCCCCTCCCCTCGTATCTTCCGAACCAATGACCGCATCGAGACGCGCAAGGCGGTGATTGAAAGCTCTCAAGGAGACAAATGTAATGCAAACCCGATTTTTAAAAAAAAATAAGGTCACATGTCAGGTCACGATCAGGTCAAAGGTCAAAATTGAGGTATTTGCGTTTTTGGGCCATACTTTCCACCCAAAGCCTTAGATTGCGACTATTAGCCTTGTGAGTTTGGGGGGGGGGGCAGTCCCCTCCCCCCCCCCCCCAACTCAGCTGAGGGACGCTTTGTGTTTGGCAGGGGCTGCTGGCCTTAGAGGGGGCGCTCTGGCCGCCTGAGAGAGGGCGCTCTGGCAGCCTAAGAGGGGGCGCTCTGGCCGCCTGAGAGGGGGTGTTCTGGCCACCTGAAGATGGGCGCTCTGTCCGCCTGAGAGGAGCACTCTGGCCGTCTGGGAGACGGCGCTCTGGGCGCCTGAGAGGTGAGAGGGGGCGCTCTGGTCGCCTGAGCGAGGGCGCTCTAGCCGCCTGAGAGGAGACTCTTTGGCCGCCTGAGGGGCGCTCTGGCCGCCTGTGTTTCAAAGCCTCATCTTACATGGATTTGAAAGGAAATGGTATCCGTTCACGAAAACACATGCTAATTTGGATGAAGCAATATGTCAAACGTTTATATTTTATACACAAAAGCGTATACTTCAACAGACCATAATTTAGCAGACTTGTAAATCGTGAGATAGAAACAAGGTCGATTGAAACCCTGGCGGATAGTTAGATAAAAATATATTATTGAATGATCAGCAAGGCAAGAAAACATTTCCTTTCGTTTGACAAAACAGTTGTTTATATCTATGCGAAGTTAAAGTTTCATCCGATTCTATCCAGTTTATGAAACACTTGTTTATGTTCCACTTCATTTTTTTTGTGTGACGTGTCACGCATCCTTATTTCAAAGCCAGGATGAACCATAAAATATGTTACAAGCGCTTTGTGAAAAATACCATATTTGGATCCGTTAGAATGGTTTCGTTGAACGTTTTTTTTGTCTGCGTTCGTACGTGTTGTTGGAACGTTTTTTATCCGTATATTTTTGGTATCCGTTGGAACGGTTTCGTTAGAACGTTTTTTTTTGCAGCCTTGGTACGTATTGTTGGCACGGCTTTTCTCCGTATATTTTGACAATGCAAGGGGCGGGGCCGGTGGGGCCGCATTTGGAAGCGAACGTACATACATACATCCGTGCGAACGTTTTCTTCTCTCGTTGGCACGTTTTTTGTTGTTGTCAGTGTTCGTATGTGTTGTTGGAACGTTTTTACTCCGTATTTTTGACTATTGCAAGGGGTGGGGCCGCGCAAACACATCGGACAACTTATTTACGCCGTAGGGTTATGTTTTATCTACGAGATGGTCTGGGGGGTCCGGGGTAGAGACAGCCCCCCCCCCCCGTAGGCCCCAGCGCAGCAAGCGAATGCGAGCGGAGCCTTCTAAACGTGGGTCCATGCGGCCGTAATTGCTGTAAAGTTTAGGTCTGGTTCGATTATGTTATAACAATTTCGTAATTACAATTTTGTAATCACAAATTTGTAATTACAATTTTAATTCCAATATTTTAATATATCAAGGCCAGCGAAAATTAGCCTGCCTACGCATTGTTATTTATCATGATATTTAATAATATAATATATAAATGTTATATAATATTATTATAATATATAAATTTAGGCATATAATATTTAATGCACTATCTTTTGCGAATATGTACCAAACTTCTATGAACAATCAACAAACATTTTTTTAAAAAAAGTGCATTGAAATCGGCAGTTTAACTTGGCCCCGGGCGGCGAACTATTTTGTGTTCACGACTTACTAAAAAAGTATATCATATTTTTCCCATCAATTTTCAACAAACAGGTATTCAAAACCGTAGGTTTTGACAAAGTCAAATACCGGAGGTTTATACTGGGGCAGCCTATTTGTGTAGTGACTTTGTATGTTTGTCTGTCTGTCTGTCTGTCTGTTTGTCTGTCTGAGGCGTTTGGCCACAGCTCGCTGACGAAGAGGCACAGCAACACGCGCGTGGCACCGTCCGATGCGCCAGTTCGGCCCCCAGGTGCCGGTGCCGGTCACCGGTCCATCGGTGCCACGTGGCACGTGGTACGTGCCGCCCCGTGGGACATTGCAAAATCCATTTGCCCACACGTGCCGCCCACACGTGTGGACGCAGGGCGACCAAATTCGGTGGGCGGGTAGTCCACATGGGTGCGGAAAATCCTTTGCGGTTGCCGACCCCGAGGGGGGCAAACGAAAGCCCCCAGGGGGTAAACCTTTTATCGCGTGGGGGTCCTCGGATTTCGGGAAATTTTAATGTAGAGACACCAAATTTGGTACACCGATAGAGCTCGGCGAGTGACAGTTGATGGTGCCGGTCGGTGCCACGTGGCACGTGCCACGTGCCGCCACGTGCCATGCAAAATCTGCTTCCTCGTGAAATGATGGCTACGGTTTTGCCCCGGACCCAAACCCGATCCACCGAAATGGGTCCGCACTAGTCAAAACCGTAGGTTTTGACGAAGTCCAATACCGGAGGTTTATACTGGGGCAGCAGCCTATTTGTGTAGTGACTTTGTATGTCTGTCTGTTTGTTTGTCTGAGGCGTTTGGCCACAGCTCGCTGACGAAGAGGCACAGCAACACGCGCGTGGCACCGTTCGATGCACCAGTTCGGCCCCCAGGTGCCGGTGCCGGTCACCGGTCGATCGGTGTCACGTGGCACGTGGCAAGTGCCGCCACGTGGGACATTGCAAAATCCATTTGCCCACACGTGCCGCCCACACGTGTGGACGCAGGGCGACCAAACTCGGTGGGTGGGTAGTCCATATGGGTGCGGAACATCCTGTGGGGTTGCCGACCCCGAGAGGGGTAAACAAAAGCCCCCAGGGGGGTAAACCTTTTATCGCGTGGGGTCCTCGGATTTCGGGAAATTTTGATGTAGCGACACCAAATTTGGGTAACCGATAGAGCTCGGCGAGTGACAGATGATGGTGCCAGTTGCAGCTCGATCGGTGCCACGTGGCACGTGCCACGTGCCGCCACGTGGGCGCTCCTCGTGAAATGATGGCTACGGTTTTGCCCCGGACCCAAACCCGATCCACCGAAATGGGTCCGCACTAGTCAAAACCGTAGGTTTTGACGAAGTCAAATACCAGAGGTTTATACTGGGGCAGCAGCCTATTTGTGTAGTGATTTGTATGTCTGTCTGTTTGTTTGTTTGTCTGAGGCGTTTGGCCACAGCTCGCTGACGAAGAGGCACAGCAACACGCGCGTGGCACCGTCCGATGCGCCAGTTCGGCCTCCAGGTGCCGGTGCCGGTGGCCGGTCGATTGGTGCCACGTGGCACGTGGTACGTGCCGCCCCGTGGGACATTGCAAAATCCATTTGCCCACACGTGCCGCCCACACGTGTGGACGCAGGGCGACCAAATTCAGTGGGCGGGTAGTCCACATGGGTGCGGAAAATCCTTTGCGGTTGCCGACCCCGAGGGGGGCAAACGAAAGCCCCCAGGGGGTAAACCTTTTATCGCGTGGGGGTCCTCGGATTTCGGGAAATTTTGATGTAGCGACACCAAATTTGGTACACCGATAGAGCTCGGCGAGTGACAGTTGATGGTGCCGGTCGGTGCCACGTGGCACGTTCCACGTGCCGCCACGTGGCCATGCAAAATCTGCTTCCTCGTGAAATGATGGCTACGGTTTTGCCCCGGACCCAAACCCGATCCACCGAAATGGGTCCGCACTAGTCAAAACCGTAGGTTTTGACAAAGTCCAATACCGGAGGTTTATACTGGGGCAGCAGCCTATTTGTGTAGTGACTTTGTATGTCTCTGTTTGTTTGTTTGCTTGCTTGTCTGAGGCGTTTGGCCACAGCTCGCTGACGAAGAGGCACAGCGACACGCGCGTGGCACCGTCCGATGCGCCAGTTTGGCCCCCAGGTGCCGGTGCCGGTGGCCGGTCGATCGGTGCCACGTGGCACGTGGCACGAGCCGCCTCGTGGGCCATTGCAAAATCCATTTGCCCACACGTGCCGCCCACACGTGTGGACGCAGGACGACCAAACTCGGTGGGCAGGTAGTCCACTTGGGGGCGGAACATCCTGTGGGGTTGCCGACCCCGAGGGGGGTAAACAAAAGCCCCCAGGGGGGTAAACCTTTTATCGCGTGAGGTCGTCGGATTTCGGGAAATTTTTATGTAGCGACACCAAATTTGGTACACCGATAGAGCTCATCGAGTGACAGTTGATGGTGCCGGTCTCCGCTCGGTCGGTGCCACGTGCCACGTGCCGCCACGTGGCCATGCAAAATCTGCTTCCTCGTGAAATGATGGCTACGGTTTTGCCCCGGACCCAAACCCGATCCACAGAAATGGGTCCGCACTAGTCAAAACCGTAGGTTTTGACGAAGTCCAATACCGGAGGTTTATACTGGGGCAGCAGCCTATTTGTGTAGTGACTTTGTATGTCTGTCTGTTTGTTTGTCTGAGGCGTTTGGCCACAGCTCGCTGACGAAGAGGCACAGCAACACGCGCGTGGCACCGTTCGATGCGCCAGTTCGGCCCCCAGGTGCCGGTGCCGGTCACCGGTCGATCGGTGCCACGTGGCACGTGGCAAGTGCCGCCACGTGGGACATTGCTAAATCCATTTGCCCACACGTGCCGCCCACACGTGTGGACGCAGGGCGACCAAACTCGGTGGGTGGGTAGTCCATATGGGTGCGGAACATCCTGTGGGGTTGCCGACCCCGAGAGGGGTAAACAAAAGCCCCCAGGGGGGTAAACCTTTTATCGCGTGGGGTCCTCGGATTTCGGGAAATTTTGATGTAGCGACACCAAATTTGGGTAACCGATAGAGCTCGGCGAGTGACAGATGATGGTGCCAGTCGCAGCTCGATTGGTGCCACGTGGCACGTGCCACGTGCCGCCACGTGGGCGCTCCTCGTGAAATATATGGCTACTGTTTTGCCCCGGACCCAAACCCGATCCACCGAAATGGGTCCGCACTAGTCAAAACCGTAGGTTTTGACGAAGTCAAATACCAGAGGTTTATACTGGGGCAGCCTATTGGTGTAGTGACTTTGTATGTCTGTTTGTATGTCTGTCTGTCTGAGGCGTTTGGCCACAGCTCGCTGACGAAGAGGCACAGCAACACGCGCGTGGCACCGTCCGATGCGCCCGTTCGGCCCCCAGGTGTCGGTGCCGGTGGCCGGTCGATTGGTGCCACGTGGCACGTGGTACGTGCCGCCACGTGGGACATTGCAAAATCCATTTGCCCACACGTGCCGCCCACACGTGTGGACGCAGGGCGACCAAATTCGGTGGGCGGGTAGTCCACAAGGGTGCGGAAAATCCTTTGCGGTTGCCGACCCCGAGGGGGGCAAACGAAAGCCCCCAGGGGGTAAACCTTTTATCGCGTGGGGGTCCTCGGATTTCGGGAAATTTTGATGTAGCGACACCAAATTTGGTACACCGATAGAGCTCGGCGAGTGACAGTTGATGGTGCCGGTCGGTACCACGTGGCACGTGCCACGTGCCGCCACGTGGCCATGCAAAATCTGCTTCCTCGTGAAATGATGGCTACGGTTTTGCCCCGGACCCAAACCCGATCCACCGAAATGGGTCCGCACTAGTCAAAACCGTAGGTTTTGACAAAGTCAAATACCGGAGGTTTATACTGGGGCAGGAGCCTATTTGTGTAGTGACTTTGTATGTTTGTCTGTCTGTCTGTTTGTTTGTTTGTCTGTCTGAGGCGTTTGGCCACAGCTCGCTGACAAAGAGGCACAGCAGTACGCGCGTGGCACCGTTCGATGCGCCAGTTCGGCCCCCAGGTGCCGGTGCCGGTCACCGGTCGATCGGTGCCACGTGGCACGTGGTACGTGCCGCCCCGTGGGACATTGCAAAATCCATTTGCCCACACGTGCCGCCCACACGTGTGGACGCAGGGCGACCAAATTCGGTGGGCGGGTAGTCCACATGGGTGCGGAAAATCCTTTGTGGTTGCCGACCCCGAGGGGGGCAAACGAAAGCCCCCAGGGGGTAAACCTTTTATCGCGTGGGGGTCCTCGGATTTCGGGAAATTTTGATGTAGCGACACCAAATTTGGTACACCGATAGAGCTCGGCGAGTGACAGTTGATGGTGCCGGTCGGTGCTACGTGGCACGTGCCACGTGCCGCCACGTGGCCATGCAAAATCTGCTTCCTCGTGAAATGATGGCTACGGTTTTGCCCCGGACCCAAACCCGATCCACCGAAATGGGTCCGCACTAGTCAAAACCGTAGGTTTTGACGAAGTCAAATACCAGAGGTTTATACTGGGGCAGCCTATTGGTGTAGTGACTTTGTATGTTTGTCTGTCTGTCTGTCTGTCTGTTTGTCTGTCTGAGGTGTTTGGCCACAGCTCGCTGACGAAGAGGCACAGCAACACGCGCGTGGCACCGTCCGATGCGCCAGTTCGGCCCCCAGGTGCCGGTGCCGGTGGCCGGTCGATTGGTGCCACGTGGCACGTGGTACGTGCCGCCCCGTGGGACATTGCAAAATCCATTTGCCCACACGTGTCGCCCACACGTGTGGACGCAGGGCGACCAAATTCGGTGGGCGGGTAGTCCACATGGGTGCGGAAAATCCTTTGCGGTTGCCGACCCCGAGGGGGGCAAACGAAAGCCCCAGGGGGTAAACCTTTTATCGCGTGGGGGTCCTCGGATTTCGGGAAATTTGTATGTAGCGAC
This sequence comes from Chirona hameri, assembly GCA_036785665.1. Lineage (NCBI taxonomy): Eukaryota > Metazoa > Arthropoda > Thecostraca > Balanomorpha > Balanidae > Chirona > Chirona hameri. The sequence goes on from JAXIVJ010018690.1 coordinate 12,038, forward strand.
ACCAAATTTGGTACACCGATAGAGCTCGGCGAGTGACAGATGATGGTGCCGGTCGCAGCTCGATCGGTGCCACGTGGCACGTGCCACGTGGCCATGCAAAATCTGCTTCCTCGTGAAATGATGGCTACGGTTTTGCCCCGGACCCAAACCCGATCCACCGAAATGGGTCCGCACTAGTCAAAACCGTAGGTTTTGACAAAGTCCAATACCGGAGGTTTATACTGGGGCAGCAGCCTATTTGTGTAGTGACTTTGTATGTCTGTCTGTTTGTTTGTTTGCTTGCTTGTCTGAGGCGTTTGGCCACAGCTCGCTGACGAAGAGGCACAGCAACACGCGCGTGGCACCGTTCGATGCGCCAATTCGGCCCCCAGATGCCGGTGCCGGTCACCGGTCGATCGGTGCCGCCACGTGGGACATTGCAAAATCCATTTGCCCACACGTGCCGCCCACACGTGTGGACGCAGGGCGACCAAACTCGGTGGGTGGGTAGTCCATATGGGTGCGGAACATCCTGTGGGGTTGCCGACCCCGAGAGGGGTAAACAAAAGCCCCCAGGGGGGTAAACCTTTTATCGCGTGGGGTCCTCGGATTTCGGGAAATTTTGATGTAGCGACACCAAATTTGGGTAACCGATAGAGCTCGGCGAGTGACAGATGATGGTGCCGGTCTCCGCTCGGTCAGTGCCACGTGGCACGTGCCACGTGCCGCCACGTGGCCATGCAAAATCTGCTTCCTCGTGAAATGATGGCTACGGTTTTGCCCCGGACCCAAACCCGATCACAAAGATGGGTCCGCACTAGTCAAAACCGTAGGTTTTGACAAAGTCAAATACCAGAGGTTTATACTGGGGCAGCCTATTGGTGTAGTGACTTTGTATGTCTGTTTGTATGTCTGTCTGTCTGAGGCGTTTGGCCACAGCTCGCTGACGAAGAGGCACAGCAACACGCGCGTGGCACCGTCCGATGCGCCAGTTCGGCCCCCAGGTGTCGGTGCCGGTGGCCGGTCGATTGGTGCCACGTGGCACGTGGTACGTGCCGCCACGTGGGACATTGCAAAATCCATTTGCCCACACGTGCCGCCCACACGTGTGGACGCAGGGCGACCAAATTCGGTGGACGGGTAGTCCACATGGGTGCGGAAAATCCTTTGCGGTTGCCGACCCCGAGGGGGCAAACGAAAGCCCCCAGGGGGTAAACCTTTTATCGCGTGGGGGTCCTCGGATTTCGGGAAATTTTGATGTAGCGACACCAAATTTGGTACACCAATAGAGCTCGGCGAGTGACAGTTGATGGTGCCGGTCGGTACCACGTGGCACGTGCCACGTGCCGCCACGTGGCCATGCAAAATCTGCTTCCTCGTGAAATGATGGCTACGGTTTTGCCCCGGACCCAAACCCGATCCACCGAAATAGGTCCGCACTAGTCAAAACCGTAGGTTTTGACAAAGTCAAATACCAGAGGTTTATACTGGGGCAGCAGCCTATTTGTGTAGTGACTTTGTATGTCTGTCTGTCTGTCTGTTTGTTTGTCTGAGGCGTTTGGCCACAGCTCGCTGACGAAGAGGCACAGCAACACGCGCGTGGCACCGTTCGATGCGCCAGTTCGGCCCCCTGGTGCCGGTGCCGGTCACCGGTCGATCGGTGCCACGTGGCACGTGGTACGTGCCGCCCCGTGGGACATTGCAAAATCCATTTGCCCACACGTGCCGCCCACACGTGTGGACGCAGGGCGACCAAATTCGGTGGGCGGGTAGTCCACATGGGTGCGGAAAATCCTTTGCGGTTGCCGACCCCGAGGGGGGCAAACGAAAGCCCCAGGGGGTAAACCTTTTATCGCGTGGGGGTCCTCGGATTTCGGGAAATTTTGATGTAGCGACACCAAATTTGGTACACCGATAGAGCTCGGCGAGTGACAGTTGATGGTGCCGGTCGGTGCCACGTGGCACGTGCCACGTGCCGCCACGTGGCCATGCAAAATCTGCTTCCTCGTGAAATGATGGCTACGGTTTTGCCCCGGACCCAAACCCGATCCACCGAAATGGGTCCGCACTAGTTAATCAAAACCGTAGGTTTTGACAAAGTCAAATACCGGAGGTTTATACTGGGGCAGCAGCCTATTTGTGTAGTGACTTTGTATGTCTGTATGTTTGTCTGTCTGTCTGTCTGTCTGAGGCGTTTGGCCACAGCTCGCTGACGAAAAGGCACAGCAACACGCGCGTGGTACCGTTCGATGCGCCAGTTCGGCCCCCAGGTGTCGGTGCCGGTCACCGGTCGATCAGTGCCACGTGGCACATGGCACGTGCCGCCACGTGGGCCATTGCAAAATCCATTTGCCCACACGTGCCGCCCATACCAGTGGACGCAGGGCGACCAAATTCGGTGGGCGGGTAGACCACGTGGGTGCGGAAAAACGATTTGGCTGTTTTCGCAGAGGGGGGCACGTTGCCCTCCCTAGGGGGTTAACCTGATTTAGTGGGGTCCTCTGATTGCGGGATTATTTCCCGCTAGCCGCACCAAATTTGGTACACCGATAGAGCTCGACGAGTGACAGATGATAGTGCCGGTCGCCACTCGATCGGTGCCACGTGGCACGTGCCACGTGCCGCTACGTTGCCATTACAAAATATGCTTGCCTAGCCCATACCAGTGGACGCAGGGCGACCAAACTCGGTGGGCGGGTAGTCCACATGGGTGCAGAAAAACAAATTGGCTGATTTCCGCGAGGGGGTCACGTTGCCCCCCGTAAGGGGTTCACCTGATAGCGGGGGTCCTCTGATTGTGGGATTTTTTTTTCCTTCTCGCTAGCCGCACCTAATTTGGTGCACCGATAGAGTTCGGCGAGTGACAGATGATGGTGCCGGTCGCCCGTCGATCGGTGCCACGTTGTACGTGTCACGTGCCGCCACGTGAACCACTGCAAAATGTGCTTGCCAAGCCGTGCAGTCCATACCAGTGGCGGCAGGGCAATCAAACTCGGTGGGCGGGTAGTCCTCATGGATGCGGGGTGACCTTGAGGAGTGGCGACGGTCGTTCCCCCAAAGCACGTGCGTCAGGCACGTGCAACTTTTTAGCGGTGTCCTCAATTCGGTTGGCTATTACGCGTGAGTTATGAGAGCTAGCCGCACCAAATTTGGTGTGTGGGTGTGTAGCTCGTGGTCACAGCTATGTGCTGCCATGCTTTATTTGGCGCTGGAGTCCCGGGTTCGAATCCCATCGCCGGCATTTGCTTTTTCTATGCTTTTCTTTACCAATTATATTTGACAGGCGTTTCTCGTGAAATGTATGGCTACGGTTTTACCCCGGACCCAAACCCGAACACAAAGATGGTCCGCACTAGTACTGGGACAGCCTATTCGTGTAGTGACTTTGTATGTATGTATGTATGTATGTATGTATGTATGTATGTATGCATGTCTGTCTGACTAAGGTCTTTTGGTCCCAGCACATCGACGAAATGGTGCAGCCACTCGCCGTCTGCACTGTCGGGAGCACCGACACGGGGGACAGAGGATGGTGCCGGTCGCCGGTCGATCGGTGCCACATGGCACGTGTCACGTGCCGCCACGTGACCCCATTGCAAAAAACTGCTCGCCAAGATGTGCCGCCCATACCAGTGGACGCAGGGCGACCAAACTCGGTGGTCGGGTAGTCCACATGGGTGCCGGAAAATAATGTTGGCTGATTTCCCCGAGGGGGCACGTTGCCTCCCTAGGGGGGGGGGGGGTTAACCTGCTTTCGCGGGGGTCCTCTGATTGCGGGATTTGTTTTCGCTGGCCGCGCCAAATTTGGTACACCGATAGAGTTCGGCGAGTGACAGATGATGGTGCCGGTTGCCGCTCGATTGGTGCCACGTGGCACGTGCCGCCACGTGAGACACTGCAAAATCTACTTGCCAACACGTGGCGCCCATACCAGCGGATACAGGGTGACCAAACTCGGTGGATGGGTAGTCCACATGGGTGCCGAAAAACAAATTGGCTGATTTCCACGAGGGGGGCACGTTGCACCCCATAACCTGATATCGCGGGGTCCTCTGATTGCGGGATTTTTTCTTCTTCGCTAGCCGCACCAAATTTGATGCACCGATAGAGTTTAGCGAGTCACAGATGATGGTCCCGGTCGCCGCTACATCGGTGCCATGTGGTACGTGTCACGTGCCGCCACGTGGCCATGGCAAAATCTGCTTGCCCATCCCATACCAGTAGACGCAGGGCAACCAAACTCGGCGGGCGGGTAGTCCACATAGGTTCCGAAAAATGTGGCTGATTTACGCGAGGGGGCACGTTGCCCCCCATAGGGAGTTCACCTGATAGCGCGGGGGTCCTCTGATTGTTGGATTTTTTCTTCCCGCTAGCCGCACCTAATTTGGTGCACCGATAGAGTTTAGCGAGTCACAGATGATGGTCCCGGTCGCCGCTCGATCGGTGCCACGTGGCACGTGCCACGTGCCGCCACGTGGCCATGGCAAAATATGCTTGCCCAGCCCATACCAGTGGACGCAGGGCAACCAAACTCGGTGGGCGGGTAGTCCACATAGGTGCCGACAAAATTGGCCGATTTACGCGAGGGGAGCACGTTGCCCCCCGTAGGGGGTTACCTGATAGCGCGGGGTCCTCTGATTGCTTGATTTTTTTCTTCTCGCTAGCCGCACCTAATTTGGTGCACTGATAGAGTTCGGTAAGTGACAGATGATGGTACCGGTCGCCCGTCGATCGGTGCCACGTGGTACGTGCCACGTGCCACCACGTGAACGACTGCAAAATTTGCATGCCAAGCCGTGCAGTCCATACCAGTGGCGGCAGGGCGACCAAACTCGGTGGGCGGGTAGTCCTCATTGGTGCGGGGTGACCTTAGGGGGTGGCGACGGTCGTGCCCCCAAAGCACGTGCGGCAGGCACGTGCAACTTTTTAGCGGCGTCCTCAATTCGGTTGGCCATTACGCACGAGTTATGAGAGCTAGCCGCACTCAATTTGGTGTGTGTGTAGCTCGTGGTCACAGCTATGTGCTGTCATGCTTTATTTGGCGCTGGAGTCCCGGGTTCGAATCCCATCGCCGGTATTTGCTTTTTCTATGCTTTTCTTTACCAATTATATTTGACATGCGTTCCTTGTGAAATGTATTGCTACGGTTTTGCCCCGGACCCAAACCCCATCACAAAGATGGGTCCGCACTAGTTTACAAATAACATTTCAAACCAGAGATAGTGATGGATTATACTGTTCGTCACCATATGTTTAGAACATATTTTTTATTTCCCATATTTTGTTTTAAGATAGAAAATGTTCTTATTTCACTTTTAAATTGAGCCACGATCAATTTTACACCATACTTATATGTGTTACAAAATACAATTGCAAATACATGAATCAAAAGGTGAATATTTCACTTTAACACGCGAGTTACTGGGGTATATTTCATAACGCGACTTACTTGGAGGGGCTATTGTTCGCCTCCCCCCCCCCCCCTCGGATCTCCGGAAATACTGGACCGAATGTAAACATTCAAACGGCATTCGATAGCACTGGGAAATGTATCGAGGGAAACATAATATTGTTTACCTCGGGATCACCGATGACGTCACAGGTCAGGTTAAGTACAAAATGTTTGACCGTGTCAAAAGGTCTCGATGGATGGAATTGGCGCGCAAAGTTGCGATATTAAACGCATAATCAGTCGATAAATCGGTATGATTCGTGTGTCTGACACTTCTAAGTACCTTTCTAAGCTGTTTATGACGTTGGGTCAGGTCAAAGTCATCCGAGGTCACGAGATCAAACTGCAGATTACAGTCGTTAGGCGTTGTAACACATGTGTATGGGTTTGTTTTTCGTCTATAACTTGAAAAAAGACCTTAGAACATTGTTTGTTCTATATAAATAGAAGTAAAAAGCAAAAACGGAAATGCATTTTTATGAATAGTAATGCTGTGAGTAGTGGTCGATTTTTGTCATTTAAAGGTCATAAGTTAATCATTTTTGAAGATATCGACTTCAAATGTGGTACACATATTCACCGAACACGTCTCGATCACATATAATCCGATTTTTGGATAATTATATTTTTTGTTGTTGAAAATTTTGTAAAAACAAAACAAAATGTATTTGGATTTCTCAAAATGTTGAATTAAAAAAACTCACAAATCCGAGATAGCAGTTTGATAGCCCGGTCTATTGTCAGTAATTTGATTTAAGACAATTGAGTTTATCTCAAATATCGTACCTTTGACAGCGTTCTCCGCAAACTATTATTTTGCAACAAAAACCGAAGAACATGACGTGACTCTGACGTCATTCCCGGTTGACCTATCATAACCTCATATTTTTCCTTTTGCCAACATGTGTAGAATTGATGTGAGAGAAGGTACGGGAAGATTGGTGACGATACTGGTGTTCCTTTAGGAGTTATTGCAAAATAACGGTAGGGGAGGGGAGGGGCAAAATGACCCCCAGTAAATCGCGGGTTAATACATATTATTGTTTTATGTAGTTTGTCCCAGGGAAGCGCCATTTACTTTGTACATCTCCATTCAGCTGAACGTTCCTAACACTATGCATACTAGGATATAACCACGGTAAAACTATTGAATGCGTTACTCATTATTGTGACACAGTCAATGCGCACGTGTGCTCCCGTACCGTTTCATATTGAAAACCTGTTTTAGCTTTACCAGAGCGCGCCCGCTCGGTCATCGCCCCCCAAAAAGGCGTTTTACTGGTATGATATTGTGCCTAAATCCGATGAGATATCATTTCGGCCTTTTTTTGGGGGGGGCTGGATTTCTTTACCCCCCCCATCCGAAACTACATTCCGCCGCCACTGCTTAATCGTCATATACGACACCGAAAATATAGGGTTTTCTTCACAAAATTCTGCATATACCACATCTCTTCTCGTGTCTTCCTTAATTGTTCCTATTGCTAGCGAGGTTATGTTCAGTGAAAGCAGGACGCGACAATTTTAATTTGGTAGCGTTCATGACAGGAACATTTCTCAAGAACACTTTATTAATCTGGACTTACTCCACAGACCTAACTCTTGTGGAGTAAGTCCAGATTAATATCATCATTAATAATTATAACTCCACAATATGTCTTACCGTGAATTTCCATAAAGTTGATGGAGAAAAATGTGGGTTTCAATAGCTGAAGAACCAGATTTTGCCAACTGCTTGGATTGACAGCTGGACTGACTCTCTGTCTAAAAATGCTTTCAAATTGAGCAGACATTTTGTCTTTGCTCAAACACAAAGTTGGTGGGGCCAAAACAAAGTTGATGGGGCCATTTTTGCCCGACCAATTTTGTCTGCTTTTGGCACGCCATTGTTCAAAGTGGACCCAGAACGGCAAAGAAGTTGGTTTAGGGGCCAGATCCCGAAAAGTATCACACTATCCTCAAAGCTCGTCAGATTTCGCTGCGTTATGCATGAATAGCTGATTTAAAACAAACTTCCCTGAATTAAAGTTGGTTAGAATTCCTTTTCAATACGAAAATGTGTCAATTTTCGACAGACTTCAGGCGTTTTGAGGACCATGACTCTTTTATAGATCCGGGAAGGGGGGGGGGGGGCAGAGAGGGCGACTACCTCTTATCAGCTTATCAGGACTTCGGGACCATGGACACTCGTTCCCAACTTTGGTGTGGCTGATCTTATGGTTCGTTTCGATTCTTAAGTTTCGTTTCGTTCGTTTCGATTCTGGTCTTAAAGACTCCTGAACCAATTTTGCGCCGATTAAGTTCAGAGTTTGTGATAACGTAATAGCCCGGTATCACTTATAGATCGGAAACAAACACGTTGGTTTTCGGATATGTTTTTTTATACAATCACCCTTGCACACTTTCGTACTAAACTTCCGGAATCATGCAATGGGGGGTTTCGCTAGAATGTGCGCTTATAACTGATTTAAAACAATCTTGCTTTTGTAAAACATCCTTAGATTCTCTTTAAAATTAGGAAATGTGCTGATTTTCAGACGTTTTAAGTCGTTTTTGGGGCCATGTCCTAATTCCCCTATGGACCAGTCACTGGTCCTGACTCACCTAAAAGTGCAATGAATTGACAGGTGGCCCCATGAGGCTGGTGAGATGTTGGGATGATAGGTGATGATGGGGATGATGGGTTAATGGGGATAATGAGATAATGTGATAATGGGATAAAGGGATAATGGGATAATTGGGATAATGGGATAATGGGGATAATGGGATGATGGGAGTGGTGGGAGTGAGCTGAGTACTACCCATAACAAATATATTGTTCGTTTTCGGAAGGAAAATTTAGAGCGATTTTGTTAGGAGCGCATTTGCTTCCGAAAAATATGTTTCAACTTAAATGTATATTGTGTCAGCAATCCGCATTGCCACGGTTTCATTTGGATCATGGTATTTGGATCACGGTTGCATTGGATCTGGTCAGAATAGGAACAAAGGAAATCATGCGCTTAAATTTTAGGAACTTATTTTAAAAATTCGAGAACTTTGTATTTTGGATCGCTTCATCGATACAGTCGGGCCCGCGAACTGGTGTGTTACAGGGTCTTTCATAATGAATGCTATTTTTTATAAAAACATCTCCGCAGACACGGCACCAGTGTAGACAACTAGTTGAAATCCTATTGTTTTGCGAGCATTGCAATATATGATTCTCAAGTGCAAAAAATAAATTTCTTCTCCTTTTGAAGTGTTTAACAAATTAGCATTGATGGTAAAAGACCCCCATAGTTAAGTGAATAAAATATTATGAGATGAAATTGAAACGTTACAAATCCGCAAAGAAAAATGAAGTGGCCGCTCAATATTGTTTTTGCCCCCAAACTTCAAAATCGTTCCCTGGGCCCCCCGCCCCGGGCCTTCTTCCCACTAACGTTCCCGGGCCCCGCCCCCTTCTTCCCCCTAACTGGCTCTGCACTGCAGTGCAGTAGGAAAATTGGCCGGCTTTGAAGCGTGTGAATGGGCGAATAATATTTTGTTCATAATTAGATCGACATTGTATTTGATATTCATAGATTCAAAATGGTAAGCTAGTCATACGTCTAATTAATGTCATGTTAATTATGACAATTTTCAGCTGTTATAATTCGATTCATATTTCAATTTTCATAATTTGTCTTCAATATCTAATCTGAATTAGGTAGTATTCCATTTACTGGGTTCTTGTCCTGCCATTCAGCAAGTATCGGTCACTATCCGTCAACCAACACTATTCTTTCACATATTGGGTACTAGTTGGCATGTGTTTTAGCTTAGCAGAAAACTGCATACGTTGTGCAACGGTTTCTATTGTGCCTGATCTCGGCTAGCCTGTTGTGTATTGTTTATTGACCTGACAATCGACTTTGTTGATATCATTGCTCGCAATTCTTTGAACGCTACTCTGCAAAACAGCGTCCGGTGCCGTTTGCCAACGGAGGCAAATGGACGGTGCGATTCTGTCGTGTTGGTCTCGGTCGCCGCCATCCGGTTATCTCACGGCCGCCGCCTCAGAGCCGCCGCCGCTTGGAACGCAAGCTCTGCCGCCACACGCGCGGCGTCCGCTATCGCTGAGCTGTCAACTTCCCCGTGTCGGGGGTGGGCGGTGACCCCCCGTCGCCCCCACCTGGGACGCGCGGCTCTGACCTCGGCGCGTTTGCACGCTGTGGCGTTAGGCCGGCGCGTGGCGGCCGCGCTCGCGTGTCCGCCGGCCGTCCGTCCGTCGGCAGGCCGCTCCCGAGGCCCCACACCGTCAGGTGGTTCTCCGCCGTCGGGAACAGCTGATCGGTTAGTAGGCGTCCGGGGTGGAGAGCGTTCAGGTGTCGTGCGCGCACGGTGTGCAGACGAGGTCAGGACAGCCCGTCTGTGCACTGAGAGGCGAGCGGAGCTTGGCTGCGCAGCCTTTCGCCGCCAGTGAACAGTGCCTACTGCAGAGGACAGTGAGCAGTGCTTGACGACCAGGTCACCGACCGGAGTCATGTCCCGGATCCAGTGCCCTATTTCCCGGCCGGACGGCCAGGGACTCGCTGACGACGTCTGTGCGACGGGCGGGTGGGTCGCCGTCACGTCACGCCCCGCGGCAAGCCGGCAGCCCTGCGTCAGAAGCCCACCGACAAGGAGAGCGGCTTCGAGTCGTGCCCCAGCAGCCCGCGCTCGGGACGCCGCATCCGTCGAGTCCGGGACAGTCCTGCCAGTGTGGAGCGCAGACAGGTAAGCACCGTAGCGCGCTGTATGTATCGCTGTATCGTGTGCTAGCGGACCCCATCCGTCCCTCCTCTGCCTCCCCCTGTGTCTCCGTGGGTGGTGGCGGCGCCAACGGTCAGCGCTCTCCCCACTGTAGTC
>JAXIVJ010018691.1:0-22339 GCA_036785665.1 Chirona hameri
CAATAACGGGGAAGGATGCATAGAGGCCAGGTTTTTCTAAATCAGTTAAAGAAATGTGTCTAGTCAAATACGGAAAACGTGTTTTACCTCCACCCGATAGAGCATGCCCTTGCTGAATCGAATGGTATCACTCGTTCTTCTGTAGCTGGATCCAGGTGACTCATAATGTTGGATTCCGTTTTGGCATTTTCCCGCATGCTATGGCATACTTCTCAGTCCGTTTGGTATGCGCGTACATCCGGGACCTCCGATACACTCTTTGACATCGGCCCGCTTATCTATTGGCGCCGCGCCAATACCCGAGTGTGCCGCTCAAGCCACCGAGAGGCGCGGGCCGACCCTTGTCAGAGACTGTAGTGGGCGGAGCAGCCATTGGAAATGATTGACGTCATATGTCACACAAAAGAGAAACTTGCTGATTTATCCAAGAATATCAATCAATTTTCCCCAAACCAAAGTCATATTCGTATATTTACAGCTCAAGATACCCCTACTATTACTGCCAAACTTCAGAAATCTGTCAAGTGTGGCATACTCACCTTATTGCAGAATTGGACGCTGATGTTTTATTTTAGGCTGACTTCCCGACTGCTGTCTGTGTGTCATGGTTTTATGGTTCATGGTTCATGTTTTAACAACATTTTGTATGTTGATATGATAACCGCATGCCATGGTGTGGGGTACGGCAGTGAGACACTGCTCACTGCTCACTGCTCCATTATAGCGGGGTGTAAATTATTTTGTAATGCATTTGTGGACGCTTTCTTGTCTGCTGCACGTGCATACAATAACTATGGTGAAATGTGGTTGCAAGGTTTAGGAAGGTTGGTGTATACTTAGTTCTGTGTGAGTGTTTAACACTAACCCAAATTCATCTTTACATATATTATGGATTTTCATCCAAATATCGTCTGTAACATATAATATAATGACATAAATAACATTAATGACATATACATAATATATATATATCTATATATATATATATATATATATATATATATATATATATATATATAGTATATATATATATATCCAGCCCATTCTATTCGCTGCCCATTTCCCGGTCCGATTTATATGTTGGAAAGGCGCCCGCTGTCGGCCGTGTGAACGCACGCTCGCCGGCCGGCCAAGGTGACTTGGCCGTAAGGCAGCGCCACTGGCGGCAGGACGGCCAAACGAATCCAGGCCGACGCCGTCGCATGCAGTGACGGCCTACGCTACGGAATTACGCTACCGCTACGTATGGTTTTTAGGCAAAGCTACGCTGTACCGAATACGTTACGTTAAATTTTGCTACGTTACGGATTACGCAATTTTTTCGTTAACGTAGCGTATAATATATCGTACTACGATACAAAAGATACCAAGGCAAATCAACAGTATGTAACGGTGTTTTTCGTTCATCCACCATTTCTACTTTCCTATCAACCAGCGTGATGTTTTGTTTTCGCGACATACATTTGCGAAGACATTCGTACACAGTCACAAAGCATCATCATTAGTTAAATGTGTGGTGCAAATGTCATAGCTAACTATATCCAGACACCTTTTTATGATTGTTGCTGGTGTATGGTACCTAACCCGACTTGACTGGCGTAGATATTGCTTCTAACGACCATTGGCAATAGCAATGGATCAGAAACTAATAAGGTATCAAGCATCCCGAGTTTTAGGCCCGCATTAACTTGTTCGCCCCTGTAGTTCAGACGGAGGAGCGCTGTGCTTTAGATGGGTAGACCTCACTCAGTGTGGCAGGCCGGGTTCATATAATATCATAATATTTCGGAACACTCCATAAAATGGGGTTTTCAGTTTTCCACGTCAAATAACATAGGATGTAAAAACATATCGCCCACGCATTCAAGTTCTTTGGCACTCGCTATTTGTCCCTGACTAGGATGGCCTTGCGGCTGGTGACAGGGGTCGCACTCGTCGCTCGATGCTCAAGGTCAGATGCGTCAAAGGGCGTGGGCGGACCTATGTCCTAAATATCCAGGTAGTTCGTGGACGCAAAACTTTCGCTTCTATATTATGCCAGTTACTGTTAATTGCGAGGTCTGATGGTGGGTCAGGGCTGCTGAGCAACAGCTATGCTTAGCGCGAACTGACGTCGAAATGCATTCACTCAAATTATTCAGACTTAATGATAACATGTATTTCAACTGATAAAAAATGTCGATAACTTCTTTAATGATACTGCAAATTCATGACAGTCACAATCTACGAGTTAGATGTAAAACTTAGTTGAACGTAAAATAAGCCGTAAAAATATTGGCATACAAACTAAAATAGAATACCACACCGCTCAAAAATACACGCCGCTTTGCTGCAAAATATTTCTTGGATTTTGAAAACGTTTGTAACGTATCCACGTCTCGTCTGAGGATTTTGCCCTCAGTCACCTTCGAGCTGAGAGACGCAAGTCAACGCGAGTAGAATCCAGTGGCGGCGGATTGATTTTTGACATGGGGGGGGGGGGGGGGGGGCAAAGACTCGATCAATTTCAGTTTAGGGAACGTAGCCAGGATTTTGCTCAGGGAGGGGCCACAATACCTTTTCACCTGCCGAGGGGAGGTGGGAGGGGGGAGGGGGGGGGGGGGGGGGTGCAATCGGAGATATTTCAAACTCTATCTTTCCATGCAACGCCATAGACTTAATGTTAAAGTTTGACGAAAGCCCATTTTATCCAGTGTAAACTGGATGGCTCAGTGTGCTGTGTGTGTGTGTGTGTGTGTGTGTGTGTGGGGGGGGGGGAACGGCATGGCCCGTGGTCTACGCCACCGATTCAGTTCACGTAGTCATATAGCTTAAACACATAGGTTGAAGGATTTGAAGGAAAATTAAAGGTGATGATGAGATCATCGTGATTTAGAGTGGCGAGCTATCAGGGTTGCCAGAGCCGGAAAATTAAGTTAGGGTAACATACAATTGCAATGTAATAGCTACCAGAAAACAAGACCGTTTTCAGTAGCCAACTATTGATGTTTCAAAGTTCAAGTCGTTCCTTGTTAATATGTGATCCAGCCGGCCGTTTGCGAGGGGGGGGGGGGGGGGGGGGGGGGGGGCAACCAGTTTGAGCGGGTCTTACCTAGTAACTAACCCCCAATTTCGAAATCTCCCCGGATTTGGGCCACTTTATTTTGCAACCACACGATTTCTAATGACTTTTTTCAGCTTTTCGACCTTTTGGGATATCGAAAAAGGTCTATACTTATGTTTTCGTTCCCGACTGCAAGGAAAAAAACATGAAAATGTGCGCTGAATCAAGCCGGCGTTGCCCTTAAGAGCAAGACGGATCCATCCGTTCGTCTTCAGGACCAACTACTTTTTGCTACAGGGTTCGATGACCGGTTGCAAAAAACAAGTGTATCTTATATTTTAAAAAAAATTGCGGTCAAGGAAAAAAAATGTTAGTGGAAAGAAGCTACCATAGAAATTTAAAACAGAACTTGGAGCATCAAATAAATGGCAGTTTTCTCCAGAATTTCCAGCTCTGAATCTCGGATAGGAACCGAGGGGATGGTCCGACCGGAAAACTGAAGACGCGTTTCGCTGCACAAATGTTTGTAGTCGTTATCTGTTGCGTTCCGATAAAAAAGAGCTAAAGGCGAGGACGTCAAACATGATCGAACCAGTCGCACTTCCGCCATTCAAAACAATAATACAGATGTCAGATGACCCGATCACGGCGTCAAATTCAATAGCATTTCAAGAAACTTTAGCTACCCATCTATGCACCGCATACGGATAGGATGATCAACTTCCGTTGACCAGGTTCTTGCATAAAAAATATGTCCCTGCTCCCGGACTCGAGGCCATTTTACGCATCTCGGCGGGTCCATAGATACGACACACGCAGATGAAAAACCGATACCTACTACGGTGAAGGATCCATTTATCATATTACTGCCATACAGTATAATGGCAGAAACCTGCGGCAGCCAGCCAGGCAGCGGCAGCCAGAAATAATATAGCTGGCGACTCCCCGATCGCGCAAAGAAGTCAACGACTTCGCTGACGGATGACATTATATCGATCTCGGCTTCGCACATGATCAGCGCCTCCGTCATCGGAGCTTGGTCATTGTCGCTCGGAGAGAGGATAGTCTTCTCCACCTTACTGAACACCCTCTCCGCCTCCGCCGTTGTAACCGGAAGGACGGAAAGCACCTACAGGAAAAAGGATGAATTTGGACGATTGTTCTATTGTAGACTTGCTTGACCGAAATGGTGTCGGATAAAAATAATGAAATAAGGACAGGCACGTAGCCAGTATTTCGTCCAGGGGGGGGGGCTCGAAAGGGCCCCTTCCCAGCGTTGAAAGGGGCCCCCTTCCCAAGCATTGAAAGGCTCCCCCCCCAAAAAAAACGAATGAAAAGGCACGTTACAAGGATGGAAAATGCAGTAGTAGACAGGTATGACATGAGCCATACCAACTTTTAGGAGCTGGATGTTAGCAAACTGCCATATCAACTTTGAACCAGCGAAACCAATTTGGAATCAGCTTATACCAACTTGGAATATTTTTTAAGCTCAAGACCTGGAAACTCTTAAACAAATTGCGCCGCGGAGCGGCGCGATGTTTTTTAGTCTTATGCCCTGGATATGCTTTCTCATCAATGCCTCGCATTGCGTATGGTGCGGACCTCTACAATTGCTATATTGTGCGTTTTAAAGTGCGGTAAAAAAGGGTGCTAAAGTGAACTATTTTGCCAGCACAGAGGGCTGCTGCTGGCTAGGGGCCCATTCGACGTGTTCAGGGGGCCCATTCGACGTGCTTAAGGGCCCTCTGACCCGCTCAGGGGCCCTTTCGGTTCGGCCAGGGGCCCCTCTGACATTCACAGGGCTATTTTGAACGGTCCAAGGGGCCCTCTGGCCTTTCAGAGAGGACCCTGAGGCCCTAAAAAGCCTTTGTAGTCCTCTAAACTCTCTAAAGACCACGCTTCGCGTGGAAAGAGTCCATGATACCGCGCTTCGTGCGGTCTCGTTGGCCCTTTTCGGCGCGCCGAAAAGGGCCCTCCTGGCCTCCAGGGGGGGGGGGGGGGGGGCCTTAGCTACCTGCCTGAATAAGGACACCTGTAAACGTGAATAATTGTTAAACTATAAAATTACCCCCTCGCCCTAGTGGGGGTTATTTTTAATTTTGCCCCCCCCCCCCCCTGATGTTTTTGTTAAGAATAGCGGAAAAAACAGCGGCGCGCAGCGCCGCCAAATTTGGCCCCCCCAAAATCACAAATTTTTTCTAAATTTGCACAGAACAGTTCTAAAAGCGCAAATATAGCATGTATTAGACTTCACGTCTTGGGGGGGGGGGGGGACAGTTTGCCCACCCCCTTGAACGGTCTTGGGGGGGGGGGGGGGGGGGGAGGGGGCATGGCCGTTGCCCCCCCCCCAAGACGTGGAGTCTTGGATTATAGAGGCATATGTCCCCATTATCGATTGAAGACCGTATGGATTCCGTCAGCGTGATGAGAGCGTGATCTACGGAATGATGTGGTCGGAATCATCAGTATACAGTATACATCAGTCATCCAGATATGTCCCCTGGATCCGCCCTGCGGCGCATATAGACGTGGAGTGAAAATTATGTTTTATCAATTAACTTCAGCTGTAACGATTGAATCATATTTCTGACACTGTTCCATCATATAATAATTTTATAACATGCTATATTACTATATACTATATTACTAATATTGTTTAAGCTTGCGTTGCGTCACCTTTGCCTCAAGGACAAAGCTACCATATTTTATGCCATATGAAGTATATTTTTCCTTTTATTTTTAAACTTTTGCAATCCTCATCATTTTTACCATATTGTAAAGGATATGTCATTTTCGACTACGGAAGATGGGGGGGGGGAAACAGATAGTTTTGCCCCCGCTTGATTTTGCCAGCGGGGGCGGCTGCCCCTGCTGCCCCCCGAATCCGCGGCCCCTGGTAGAATCAATACTATTGACGCCTTAATTACAGGGAAACAGGGAAACGGTTAATCTAACCACTGGATCCATAAGACGTTATAATTTAACAATAAAGGTTACCCTACCCTCAGGCTGTACAAGATACCAATGTGAATAAGAGATACCCATTACCATCAGCAACATATGCTTGCAGGGCAGCGCCATGGATTTGTGTCGGGGAGGGCAACCGAAGGCAAGTGCTCCATTTGAGAAAGGACTTGCGGCTATTTTCATGGCCCCTCCTTCAAAAATCTTCTCGACCGCCTTCCTAGGGGCTTTCTCGGAATATTTTGTGGTTGTAGAAGGCCTTCTCTCTGAAGTATCGCATGAACAGCTTTCCCGGTTAATATCGTAGGGCCTATGTGGAGTCTACATCAGTTGTCTTCTTAGTGGCATTTTAGGAGCTTGTCACGGCTGTCTTTTCGCGGCCTTCTTGGTGCTTGTGTCGGGCATCTCTTTAGGGGATATTTGGAGCTTGTGTGAGTAGTTTTTAGGGTCTTCTTGGAGTTTGCCTCAATTGCCATTTTAAGGGCCTCCTTGGAATTTGTCACGTTTATTGTTTTAGGTGCCTCTTCGAACATCTCCCGGTTGTTATTTCAAGGAGCGACTTGAACTCATTCCAATTGTCTATGTATTTAGGAACTGATCAGTATTTATGTATATTTGCGAGGGGCCTCCTTTGTTTTTATGGGGCCTCCTTAAGTCCGGGGGCGCAATATTTGCCCCACCCCTCCGCTGTGGCGTCGCCGCTGATGTTATGTTACGAAATCCTTGCGTAGCAGTTGCGTTATTTGAATATTTTTCGGTAGTACGCTACTAAATACTTCAATTACGCTACGGAACAATTTCGTGAGCTACGTGTTACCAAAAACATACCATAGCGTAACGTAGGCCATCACTGGTCGCATGACGAATGCCAGCGAGTCCGCGTCTTAGCATCAGGAATTATTCACGTTTGTCTTCATCATAAGTTATCTATTAGCTAGAAGCGAAATATTTTTGATGGATAGGGGTCAGTAAAGGCGGCGCTATCCGGGTGTATATTGTTTTTTTGTTGTTGTGAAAACTCGTCTTCGTGTTATCTTTTACGGTGTTGGGAAGAATAACATGGTAAACAAAATATTGCAAAAATATTGCAACGCCTGTCAGCTTGCCTAATATTACTCAAACAGCTTTGTGTTACAGATATGATTTAAAGAGGGTACCTCTAGAGGTGCAGAAAACTGGTCCGGGCGTCACGGCGCTGTGACTAAATCAGTTTCACGGCGGCACTAAGCCGGGACTAGGTCAGGTCAAATGAGATAAAGCCGTGACCTTATCATACTAAGACTAAACAGGCGCATGTTCAAAGTCAAACATTTTTATGGAAGCAATTGTTGCAGCTGTGCATTTGGTTTGCATTCTATTTCTCAGTCACCTATGTCAGTCAACATTAAAGATTAACTGACTTGACTAAAGATTGATACTTTGTATCACCTATAAACTTTTTCATCATGGTCGCTTACTTGGGTATAGGATAGGCGACACTCATAGCACTAGGTTTTCCATAAAGTAACCAACTTAAACATCACACTAATGTATAGGTAACACAAAGCCAGTGGCTTTGTTACACATATACACTGTTTGTGTTGGTAGCTTCAAGACACCAACAATAAAAAGTATGGAAGAAAACAAACACAAGCCACAAAGCTTACTTACTTCACTAAAACTACCTACTTCTACTACTTAGGTACCTGTTACCTAAGCAGAGCAAGTGTCCGGAGATACCTTCCTCTTAAATCTCAGTCACAACTCACAACACAACCAACTTGCACACTGACATTTTACATGTTAATGGATCACTAAATAGAAACAGGATTCCAAATTTCCAGTAGCCTCAATATATGCCTCAGATGATGATTCAAGTAAGTCAAGACATGGGGCTTATTAATGGCTACAGGCTCGGTCTAATAAAATTCCTCCAAATTCCAAATACCCCAAGCCAAGCTAAGGATTATTGTTATGTTATAATTTCTCCTAGCACAAATAATTGACCAATTATATTTCACTTCTCTGATGCGTCACAAATGGCGCTGTGCAAAGTGAAAACCCTCTGGTTGGCAGCACTCGGGCGTTAAAAACCTACTACACCATAGGGTTCCCAAGTTAAATAGATGATTTTCAGACGAAGCTGGCTCATAACCTATGGAACATATGTTAAATCCGACTTCTGGAGTCTGGACCAGATAGCTACAAGCCTAGGATACAACGTTTTTTTTTCTCTCCATTTTTCGATATTCCTGGCGTAAAGGGGTTAAATGGCCTTGGGCGTTAACCAATGTCGGAACGACCGCTGACCGCTTTCAAATGCTACTACAGGTACTGACATATACACTACTTCGACTACTACTTCGTATATTGAATTAAATATGACCGCTTCCAAATGCTACTACAGGTTCTGAAATATACACTACTTGGACTACTACTTCGTATATTTGCTGGTATTATAATCTATGGAAATACATGTTATTAATGCAAACAATACCTTTAATTTATAATAGACAAAACAATTACCAGAAACATTATATCTTGTCTAATTCATGGGGGCGTTACATTCCTTACTGCTCTACCCCAGATACAGATACAGATACAGATATATGTTCACCGAGGGTCCACATCAATGATGGGTTTTCACCTGGCACGTCAATAAAGATAAAGCAAGAGATGGGGCTAAGAGTCACTAAAGCAGCTAACACGGTGCAGATAAGACACCTGGAGTCACATCAGTCACATCAGGGTTGTGCTGCCAATATTGTACGCTTCAGACTAGCACGGAAAGCTGGTGCATCCGGATCTGGACCGTAACTGTTCAACAGTTCGACACCGCGAGTGCACAGCCTACGTCGTCTGGCCTCGGTTCGGATTCGCGGTCTGGTGATGAGGTCAGCGCGCCTGGTGTTGTGTTGGTGTAGCTCTCGAGCACGCGGCCCGATGGTGTCACAGAGACCAGCGGGATGGCCTGTGGTGATCGCACGCTGTACTGCGCATACGGTGTGGTACTCGGTAAGTTCGGTGGCTCGCATCCAGCCGAGCTGCTCGATGACGTCAGAAATGTGGTCACAACGTCGCCTCCCATTGACCACACGAGCGCAAAAGTTCACAATCTTCTGAATGCGATGCATCTGTTACCCCACACGAACCATACACACTCATACAGTACCGCACCGCTGACAGAATAAGTGCCTCGACGATGATTTTCAATGTGTTTGCGGGCAAAACGTGGCGTGCGTGGCTCAGTGCAATGAGAATGCCTGTACATTTCGAGGTCATAGCGTCAATATGTGCATGGAAGCTGAGATCAATCAATCAGTGTATTAAAAACCATCCACGAGGTGGCTATTCTGGTTTCATGTCAGTGTTACAAATAATATACAAAATACGATAAAAACGAGTACACTTCACTACACTACATCGGTAAAATCACACTTCGCATAGCGGTCTTAAAACCATCCAATGAATGGGCGGCACAAGCTTGTGGTGGCAGGCGGTTCCAGACAACTGCAGCCCGATACGAAAAAGCCTTCTGAGAGGCGGTCAATCTGCACTTGTGCAGGTGGAGGCTACCTCGATCAGAGGCGCGCGTCTCGCGTGTGGAAACAGCGGCACGTGGGGTGAACATAGCGCGTATCTCGGGTGGCGCTCCCTCCTCTCTGAGCGCCTTAAACACCTTTACGGCGTCGCGGCGATCAAGCTGCACTCCTAAATTCTTAACGGAACTCGCATCGCCAACAACTGTTCCGCCGAACTTGACAGTGATGGGCGGGAGGTTCCTAAGCATAGCCGGGGTGCCGAGTACGAGCATCTGCATCTTTGCCATGTTTACCTTCAACCCGTTTTGGCAAAACCACCGATAGAGAATATCAAGCGTTGCTTCCATGAGCAAAATGATGTTGGCCAGGTCATGTTTTTTTTTCTCCAGTGACTAAACTATGGGTGTCGTCTGCAAACTGTACGATGGTAACGCTGTCAGGCGCGTGCAGACTGAGGTCGTCAGCATAAAGCATAAAAAGCACACAGCTGAGGCTGCCTCCCTGATAGACGCCGATGTTGTTGTCTCGGGGCCGTGACGTGATGTTGGTACCGTCCGCGCCGCGCACGCGCACCTGCTGCGTGTGCCCCGACAGATAGTCCCTAAACCACCGAGTCTCCACACCGTAGAGTGCGAGCTTTTGCAGCAGATTTTAGTGAGGAACGACATCGAAGCATTTCGAATTGTCGAGCAAGACCAAGATGGAAATTTCGCCATTGTCCATTGCGCGGAAGACGCGATCGGTTATTACGTTTAGCGCTGTTTCTGTGGAATGGTATTTTCGATACCCGTGCTGAGCTGAGGCTAGGAGACGGTGGGAGTCTAGATAAGCCACAAGCTGCCTCTGCGCAATTCGCTCGACTATCTTCATTACGCCAGGCAAAATGGAAATAGGGCGCGTGTCAGAGGGGTTACTGGCGACTTTCCCTTTGGGAATGGGTGTGATCATGGCGTGCTTCCACTCTCTTGGCACCAGTCCGCTAGTCAAACTGGAGTTCACAATGTCCAGGAGCACATAACCAAAGCCAGCAAAGAATTTCTGAAACATAGCGATGCTCACTCCGTCTAGGCCAGTGGATGTCGATGGCTTCATGCCGAGTAAAGTTGCGTACAATGTGTCGATGTCCGTGGGTTGGACGCTAAAAGTGCCAGTTGTCACGCGAGGTAGCCTAACTGGGACAGGTCAGCTGCTGGCGCTGGCACCCCGGCGGCTGTGGCAGGTCCTACCATGACGTAATAGTCATTGAGTGCATCAGGTGTGATGATTGGCGCTTCTGCGTGCTACCGCGTATATACTTCGGACAACTGATTTACGCCAGGCGCTCGCTGCGCTGCGGCATTACAACGTCATTATTTCCCAAAGTACTGCATGAATTTCAGCGAAATTTTGTAGGAATACGTGTAGTTGATGCAGCATAAGGTACTGTAAGCTTCATGTCGATATCTATTATGTTTTTTGAGGTATAGAGACAATCCGTCAGGGGGGCAGATTCCACCCCCACCTCTGTAATTACTGTAGAGGTTAGGTCAGGTTCGATTATGTTATAGCAATTGTTTCCTACCACACCCGGAACACAAACGTCAGTTGTCTACGAGACCCCCCCCCCCCCCCGTAGTGCCGCAGCGCAGCAAGCGCCTGGCGTAAATCAGTTGTCCGATGTATTTATGCCGTTCTACCCGTTGTTCTATTCAGCCCCCACATATATTCAGTCATATTCTGTAACAGTTGGCAGCACTCATGCGTTTGGGCGTTAAAAACCTACTACACCACAGGGTTCCCATGTTAAATCGATGATTTTCAGACGAGGCTGGCTCGTGATCTATGGTACATATTTTAAATCCGACTTCTGGAACAGATAGCTACAAACCTTAGCTACAACGTTTCTATTTATCATTTTTCGATATTCCGGACGTAAAGGGGTTAAATGGGCTTGGCGGTTAAAAATGTCGGAACGACCGCTGACCGCTTCCAAATACTACTACAGTACTCAAATATACACTACTTCGACTACTACTTAGTAGTATAATTTAATATGACCTCTTCCAAATACTACTAAATGTACTGGAAATACACTACTTTGACTACTACTTCGTATATTTGCTGGCGTTTAATTCAATAAATAAAGATATAATCTATGGAAATACAAGTTATTGATAGCAAAAAATACCTTTAATTTATAATAGACAAAACAATTACGATACAAATTATATTTTGTCTAATTCATTTGGGCGTTACATTCCTTACTGTTCTACCCGTTGTTCTATTACCCTGGTTCTATTACCCTGGTGCAAACAGCTGACGAATAATACAAAATTTACCTTTTGACGTCGAAACAAAAATAAAAGCGCGCCGTAGTTGACCCATGCACCAGTAGCTGTGTAGTATTTTGTACAATGGCAGTATTTCAGCGATAGGTTTATCTACCACTTAAAACTTAAACAAAAACAAAATCAGACAACTCGCTCCGTTTTGCCACTTTCACAACGGTTGTTTACGTTACAATCAGCCTGCGTACCTATATATGCCTAAAGTCCGTCATTATTGTGTGCAATAGCTTCCATATCCAAGCTACCATTTGCATGACGTCATACATTGCCATGAAGTTTTTAAGGTCATGAAGGAGAAAAGAGAAACATGCCATTTTCGACGGATATCCATCTATCGTCCAAACAAATGCCATATTCGTTTTTTTTTCAGCTCAAAATACCTCGTACTATAGCCAAATTTCAAGACAACTTTCAATGTGACCTATTCCCTGTAATGGGCGTGGGCGGGCGGGCGGGTCCGTGGACCTCTGTGCACTTCGTCTTCCGAAATCATTGTGGCAGTGGTGGATCTAGGTTTCGAGTTGTGTGTGTGTGTGTGTGTGTGGGGGTGGGGGGGGGGGGGGGGGGGTCAATTTTGCTACGTTTCGTCAGCGGAAAGTTGTTGAGCGGGAGGGGTGGGCATAGGGTAGTCAGCGCGAGGAGTTCGTTGAGCGGGTGGGAGGGGGAGGGGGGCGTCGGGTCGTCAGCGCGAAGAGTCGTTTTGAGCGGGTGAGGGGGGTGGGGGGGGGGGGGGGGGCGTCAAATAAAATAACTTGTTGAGCGCGACGGGAGAGGGCTCCGCTTCAGGGAAAAGTTAGTTTGAGCGGGGGGAGGGTAAATCCCGACTTCCCGGAACACAAATCACAACCTCCCGGAACAAAAAAATCACAACCTCCCGGAACGGTGTAGGGGGAAACCAAAAATACATTTGCCTACCGATGTTTCGTTTGGGGGGACAATTGCCTGTTTTGCTCTAACGTAGATTGGATGTCGATTTTTTTAACTGACACTTTTGTAGGCTGTGTTTTGGTGATTTAAAGATAGTCGCAGCTTTTATCGCAACCAATATCAGTTCGACATGACCATGGCCCGTGAACGTGTGAGAAATTCAGATATTGAACGTATTTGTTTGTGTTCCGGACATAGTGGAAGGAGCGTCATTTCCGTCACCTGCACTGACAAAGTACGCCACTACCAGCTCACCAGCCCGCGACAGCTGCCTCTGTGGCAGCTGTCTGTCACTGTCACTGGTCGGGACAAAGTACGCCCACTACAGCTCCCCAGCCGGCGGCAGCTGCCTCTGTGGCAGCTGTCACTGTCACTGTCACTGGTCCGCCGCACGGCGCACGGCGCACGGCGCAGAGGCCCGTCCGATCAGCAGCCGGGCAGCTGGAGGTCACTGGAACTCGGCAGACGAGTGACATCACCTCCGGCTGCCCCCCTGACACCCCTCCACTGACTCCTGAGCCGTGCTCAGTTGTACGGCAGTGTCTGCGGCGGCGAGGCGGTGCATGGGCACGGGCGGAGGTCGCCCGGCTGACCCCATGAACCTCCCTCCCGTCCGGCCGTCCCGTGGTCTAACTCTGGATTTGTCGTGTGAATAAACGACATGACGACACTAGCGGATCCAGGGGGGGGGGGGACATGGTGGCCATGCCCCTCCTCCCCCCCCCCACCGCCTGAAATTGGCACAAAATTGACACTTTTCCCTAATATAGAAGACAATCTAAGCAACTTTTACTAAGAAAAAGTGTGTTTTAAATCAGCTATCAATGCATAAGCAAGTGAAATCCGATGAGTTTGCAGAATTGTGTGATAGTTTTTGGAATTTGCCCCCCCCCCCCCAACCACCCGTGCCCCCCCCCCCCCCACACCACCGTTCTGGATCCGCCAATGCCTGGCGACGAATGTCAACGAGTGAATGGAAAGTGGGTAATACATCGGGTAATTGGATCCTCTGTTTGAAAAACAGTACTTACGAATTCAGGGCTGCGGAGTCGGAGTCGGAGTCGGAGTCGGAGTCGGAGTCGGAGTCAGAGTCAGAGTCGAAGTCGAAGTCGAAGTCGAAGTCGAATTCGAATTCGAAGTCGAAGTCGAAGTCGAAGTCGAAGTCGAAGTCGGAGTCGGAGTCGGAGTCGGTCGGAGTCGGCAGTTTTGGCGTCGGAGTCACTAAAATCTTACCGACTCCAGCCCGGAGTCGGAGTCAAGTTTTTGGCAATTGGCGATTACTTTGGTCGGTAGATTAGTCGTCGGCCTAGGAACATTAACTTTACACCCCTTTCGAAAGGAAATGAGTGTGGAGAGTGAAACCTATAGTTTACTCATCTAGCGTAGATTTCCGCCTGACGAAGATAGGGCAATATTTTTAACGTCATCTGATGATGATTGGGGTTTTGGACGCACCGAGTCTTATGGTCACACGGGCGCCCATTTTAACGTCATCGTGCTCGTTTCGTCAAGGATATTCGAATCATACCATGGTGACCAGGTTACCTAAGTCTAATTCAAAATTTGACCTCAGGTTAATGTAATTTAAGGTCATGTGGTGAACCAGGTACCTATGTCGTGCTGGGCAATGTCGGACGCGTCTCGACGAGACAAACACAGTGGTGCCGGTCTCACGTGCTTATCTTCATTTTACTGCTATGAAGAGTTATTGGCAAAGAAGTGCTGGTCACCTCACATGACCTCACTCGATCTTGTAGGGGTCACTGAGCAATAATTTGTACTTGGGTTATCAAGAATGAGCTATATAATAGCATAATCTTAAAAATAATTATTCTTATATAATGTGTATCCTCTGATACGAAAACATTTGTATAGTTTTCTCGTGGGTTTATAGGCTTATAATGGGAAGGTCACGAAACTGACCTGACCTTAGGTCACTGATATAAAAAACAAAATCCGAGAGAGCATGGTCGTAGCTTGGGTACGTCCTGTGAGTTTTGAAGTGCTGAGCCAAACACTTTGGGCCAGTGGATGTGGCACGACCACGAAGGATCTAGCTCGCTTGTGGATTTGGCTATGCTTAAAACAAACTTGACTTTTGTAAAAGTTGTTTAGATTTCCTTAAAAATAACAAAAGATGCCAATTTTTGTCTATTTCAGTCGTTTAGTGACATGGCACGTTGCACCCTACATCCGCCCTTTGAGCACCCCCCAATGATTTGTGTAAAGCCACACCCCTGGCTGATAGAATTGGCTGCCGGAGGCGAGGCGGCGGAGAGCGGCGCACTGACTGGCCAGCTGTAAGACAGCGCAGGATCCGGGGGCAGCAGCGCGTCCAGCGAAGACGAGCTGGAACGAGCTGGGCTGAAGCCCAGCTGCTGCTATGAGCTGGGCCTGCGGCGGCTATCCTGCGCTCGCCGCTCCGGTGCCCGTTTCGCGGGTTTCGCCGCCTGCAGGCGACCGCGACTGGGCTGGACGCGCGGTCGGCGCGGTGGCCGCACCCGTGCTCGGGCGGCGTAGGGCGGCGTTCTCCATACTGTTAAAGGAATGTTTCACCTTTCTGGAAGTTGTCAAATATACGCTGGTTGTAGTGAAAAATATGAAGTAAGTGCTGCTGAAAACGATGCTGATATTTGTTTTCTCGAAAACCTACTTCACTTCTAAAATCAAGTTTTAATATTTGGTATGATGACGTCATATTGAGCTATAGACCGTCGCTGATTGGCTGACAAAGTGGGATTAGCTGAAAGTGTCTTTCAGCCAATCAGCGGCTGCACCAGCCTGGAGTCATTTTGCAAATGTGGAAAAACGACCTTAGTAATTTAGACATTTAAATAACGGCTCAAGATAATGACTATATTAGTTTATAACTAATACAAAGGTGAAACATTCCCTTTAAGAATAAAGACAAACGGGAACAATAGATGGCATTGCATTCTAGCATGCGGCTGGAGAACAGATATAGGCCGGAGTCGGAGTCGGAGTCGGAGTCGGAGTCGGAGTCGGAGTCGGAGTCGGAGTCGGAGTCGGAGCCGGAGTCGGAGTCGGGGTCGATTTTTTCAGACCGGAGTCGGAGTCGGAGTTGCTAAAATTATGTCGACTCCGCAGCTCTGCGTTACTATGGTCGCAAATATATTTATTATTGGTGAGAGAAGAGTCTAGCAGTTCAAAACGACGCTGTATTGCTCGACAATGCTCTGATATATTTTATTTCGCTTCAATCGCTGGTGTAAAAATATGATTATATATATATATATATATATATATATATTAAATATGCTTTGCCACGGCTCCAGTTTTTTTTTGCCCGAATGTTTTTGAATGTTTTTTTTCCCGGACCGGCCTATAGCCATTTTCCGGTGGGGAAAATTACATCTGGCAATTTGCCAGGAAAAAATTACGTTAACCGGTTTATGTGAACCCGGAGCAAGCTAGGGAGTAGGGTATCTATTTTACGTTAATTGAATTGTTCAAAGTAAATATAATGTCTATCTTACCTTAAGTATTTCTTTCAAAGTCAAAATTAAATAAAACACGAGACACACATACATACACATTTTATTCCATACACACACAGACACACACACACATTTGAACATACACTTGTGAAACGGTGTCAGTGTTGATGGAGCCGGGGCGCCATCATTGCAGCAACGGGAGGCTGTTGCCAGTCCCATGGCTCCGGCGCCCTGGTGAGACCTGGTTGTGGGATGTATTTTGCTGGGAGAAAAGCCCGCGCTAAGCAATGCATAGCTTGTTGCGCAGGCCCTGACCCCACCACCCGATCAAGCAATTCCTGGCGTCCGGCAGAATTTAGAAGCGAAAGTTTTATGTGCCCGACATACCTGGACACGGTTCACCCCGCCCTCTGACGGCACAAAACATTGAGGGCGACCGCTGCCACCGGCCATAGGCCATCCCAGTCAGGGGCAAATAGCGAGCGCCGGAGCGACTCGAGCCCGGGCTGCGGTTGCTTCTAAAGCTGGACTATTGAATGTGAGCCGGCAGTGCATGTATACAGTGAATGCTAAGATATTGACATGGCGCTTTATTACAATATTGGCTGCTAGTTTGTTGTGGAACAGGCGGCCCATGTATTTGTCTGCTGCATGAATGGCGATCAAATAGTTTCTGGTTCTCTTCGCCACCGACCGCAGACTAACTATAGAGTACCGAACGGTTTATCTATTGCCTCTGTAATATTCCAGCGTCTGTATTTGTTGTTCGATGTGTCTGTAATATTCCAGCGTCTGTATTTGTTGTTCGATGTGTCTGTAATATTCCAGCGCCTGTATTTGTTGTTCGATGTGTCTGTAATATTCCAGCGTCTGTATTTGTTGTTCGATGTGTCTGTAATATTCCAGCGTCTGTATTTGGTGTTCGATGTGTCTGTAATATTCCAGCGTCTGTATTTGTTGTTCTTTGTTGTTCGATGTGTCTGTAATATTCCAGCGTCTGTATTTGTTGTTCGATGTGTCTGTAATATTCCAGCGTCTGTATTTGTTGTTCGATGTGTCTGTAATATTCAGCGTCTGTATTTGTTGTTCGATGTGTCTGTAATATTCCAGCGTCTGTATTTGTTGTTCGATGTGTCTGTAATATTCCAGCGTCTGTATTTGTTGTTCGATGTGTCTGTAATATTCCAGCGTCTGTATTTGTTGTTCGATGTGTCTGTAATATTCCAGCGCCTGTATTTGTTGTTTCGATGTGTCTGTAATATTCCAGCGTCTGTATTTGTTGTTCGATGTGTCTGTAATATTCCAGCGTCTGTATTTGTTGTTCGATGTGTCTGTAATATTCCAGCGTCTGTATTTGTTTCGATGTGTCTGTAATATTCCAGCGTCTGTATTTGTTGTTCGATGTGTCTGTAATATTCCAGCGTCTGTATTTGTTGTTCGATGTGTCTGTAATATTCCAGCGTCTGTATTTGTTGTTCGATGTGTCTGTATATTCCAGCGTCTGTATTTGTTGTTCGATGTGTCTGTAATATTCAGCGTCTGTATTTGTTGTTCGATGTGTCTGTTATTATTCCAGCGTCTGTATTTGTTGTTCGATGTGTCTGTAATATTCCAGCGCTGTATTTGTTGTTCGATGTGTCTGTAATATTCAGCGTTGATTTGTTGTTCGATGTGTCTGTATATTCAGCGCATGTATTTGTTGTTCGATGTGTCTGTAATATTCAGCGTCTGTATTTGTTGTTCGATGTGTCTGTAATATTCAGAGCTGTATTTGTTGTTCGATGTGTTTGTATTATTCAGAGTCTGTATTTGTTGTTCGATGTGTCTGTATATTCCAGCGCTGTATTTGTTGTTCGATGTGTCGTAATATTCAGCGTCTGTATTTGATGTTCGATGTGTCTGTAATATTCAGGCTGTATTGTTGTTCGATGTGTCTGTATATTCCAGCGTCTGCATTGTTGTTCGATGTTGTCTGTAATATTCCAGCGCTGTATTTGTTGTGTCGATGTGTCTGTAATATTCCAGGTCTGTATTTGTTGTTCGATGTGTCTGTAATATTACCAGCGTCTGTATTTGTAGTTCGATGTGTCTGTAATATTCCAGCGCTGTATTTGTTGTTCGATGTGTCTTATTAGGTATCGTTTAAGGGAATGTTCTACTTTTCTGAAAGTTGTCAAATATACGCTGGGGTCAGTCGAAAATATGAAGTAAGTGCTGCTGAAAACGATGGTGATATTGTTTCCCTCTCGAAAAGTCACTAACTTATATACAAATTAAGTTTTTAAATTTGGGATGCTGATTGGCTGACGCCGCTGAGTTGGCTGACAAAGTGGGATTGGCTGACAAGTAGCTTGTCAGCCATCAGCGGCGACATAGCCTAATTTTGCAAATGGGAAATTAAATTGCTTACTACACGGCTAAGATTTGGGGAAAATGACCTTAGTATTTGCGACATTCAATAACGGCCAAGATAATGGCTTTTTCAGTTCAAAACCAATACAAAGGTGAGAACATTCCCTTTAACGACTCCAATGAGTCGAAAAGCACCCCCTGTCGCGGAGTCAACAAGCCACAATTCACGCATTCCCAATGAGGCGCTCATCCATCATACTCGGCAATGTCGATGGATCCCGAGCAGTACCGCTCCCGCTGCGATTTCGAGCTTGCTGCGCGGCAATCGGTCACCGCGACTCGGACCGTACGTACGGAATATGTCCGCGTCACACATGCCTCACTCGGGGTCACGTCTCAGTGCGGTGAGTCAGGATTGTAGCAATCAGCCCTGCATACACGCCGGCCGGAAGACTCGGTACCGTTAGCACGACGGATGGTCTGACACGTACACGTACTCTGTCGGCTTTTCAGGACATCGCAGAACGAGTGACGATAACGAATGACACATCAACAAGACAATCCGACTTCCCTACGTCGCACACATTGATGTGAGAGCACGTCAGCGATCTGGCAGTCGGAGCCGACATTTTATTTTGACTTGTTCGGGAACGAGAAACTTGTGTTGTTGTCAATGCACAAGCGACCCATTTTAAGTACTGATTGGTAAATACAGTAAATCATGGCTCTACGTCTGTTTGAATTTGGATGGACTAACATGGGTAAAATAGCTGATGCCAGTATCGGAATATTCCACATAGAGTTACATTGATTGCTTGCCACATGGGGATCCAAGAGGTGAATTGTCGCGAGTAGTGACACCATCTTACGATTGCCAGATACGTCAGGTGACCTATCTGGACGTGGGCTACCAGAGCTGCCACTTCGTGAGGCACCACCTCGATGGACAGTGTCAGGCAAAACGTCACCAGAGTCTACTGTTTGTCAACGGTAAGAGGATCGGTCACAGTTGACGAGGCGGTGCGCAGAAAGGCAGTCAGTCATTGGTACAAAGTGACCTAGAGAACTCTGAGAGCGCTATCGTCCGGTGACAATGTCGCCAGCTGGCTGAAGGATCGCCGACTCATTTGCGCAACTTCTCGACAGCTCGATTAGCATGACACCAAAAGCTCAACTAAAAGTTGCAGTCGTCACCACGTAGCATCTCTCCGAAGTGTATACAGATGGTGGTCATGCCTTATTGCCAGCCAATCAGCGCGAGCCTGGCGCGCTGACGTCATCACACAGGGTATGACGTCACAGTTCGGCACCTAGCTGGGAGCTTGCCGATAGCGTGGCGAAACACTTTTTCCTGGATATGCCCTGTGCCAAGCACCAAGCCTCGACCTATTGGGCCAGTTAGATGTCATCGAGCGTCAACTCTTTACATTATTGGCGGACGAGTATAGGGCATGACCTGATTAGCTGTGTAACTGTACAGACTGTACAGACTGTACAGACTGTACAGACTGTACAGACTGTTACAGTCTGTACACTGTACGTGTACTGACTGTACACTGTACAATGTACATTTTACAGACTGTACACTGTTACACTGTACGTGTACAGACTGTACACTGTACACTGTACGTGTACAGTACTGTGCTACTGTACACTGTTACGTGTACAGACTGTGCATGTACACTGTACGTGTAAGACTGTACATGAATGTAAGACTGTACAGACTGTACTCTGTACGTGTACAGATGTACACTGTACGTTTACAGACTGTACACTGTACACTGTACAGACTGCACACTACGTGTACAGACTGCACACTACGGTGTACAGGCTGTACACTGTACGTGTACAGACTGTACACTGTAGTGTACAGACTGTACATTGTACGTTTACAGACTGCAGACTACAGTGTACATACATACATACAGTTTGGAATATGCGACCGGGTACCACGTTTCTTCCGTATCATAGTACCTACCTAGTAGTTATCACTCACGCATAACAGTCGACTTGCTCGGCTGACGGATCTCGTTTTGACCGGAATCTGCTGGTGTGGTTACCGTGTCGGTGCTGATTGCTGACTCGGCCGTGGTCGTCGTTGTTTCAACTGCAGACGCCACGAACCTGCTGGTGAAGACGGGATCGATGCAGTTCCTGACGGTGACGCAGAACCATAGGAGGCGGTGCTGCCCTGCCGCCCCAGTCACCCCGACGTCTCCGTCACCCTGCACAAGGACGGCAATGAGGTCAGGTCACCGAGTCACTGGTCACAAAGGTCAAATTAGTATAAAATGATATTATATAGATATATAGATTATATATATATATATTATATTATAATATATTATATTAATAATATAATATATATATATATAATATATATATATAATATATAATATAATATTATAATATATAATATATATATATAAATATTACTATAATACTATATAATATACATATATATATATATATAATATATATAAATATATATAATATATATATATATATTATATATATATTATTATATATATATTTTATATATAATATATATATATCTATATATTATATATATATATATATATATATAAACTTATTATATATATATATATAAATATATATATACTATAATTATATATAATATATATATATATATAATATATATATATATAATATATATATATATTATATATATAAATTATATATATATATATATATATATATAATATATCTATATCTATATCTATTATCTATATGTATATATATGGATATGGATATGGATATGGATATGGATATGGATATGGATATGGTAATGGATATGGATATGGATATGTGTATGAGTATGTGATGTAGATGTAGTGAGATGTAGATGTAGGTGTAGGTGTAGGTGTAGGTTGTAGGTGTAGGTGTAGGTAGTAGGTGTAGGTGTAGGTGTAGAGGTGTAGGTGTAGGTGTATGTGTATGTGTTTTATGTATTATATGAATATTGTATTATGTATATGTGTATGTATATGTATATGTGTATGTGTATGTGTATGGTTGTGTATGTGTATGTAGTGTAGATGTATGTAAGTATGTATGTAGATGTAGATGTGATGGTTGATGTTGTATGTAGTTAGTGTTGAGTGTTGTGTAGGTGTAGTGTAGTTGGTGTATGTGTTTGGTTTATGTGTGGGGTATGTTATGTGTATATGTATATTTATTTTAGTATGTATGTTTAGTTATGTATGTAGTAGTATAGTATGTATGTTATGTATGTTGTATGTATGTATGTATGTATGTGTATGTATGTATGTTTTTGTATGTTGTATGTATGTTTATGTATGTATGTAGTATGTATGTATGTATGTATGTATGTATTGTATGTATGTATGTATGTATGTTTGTATGTATTTGTATGTATGTATATGTATGTATGTATGTATGTATGTAGTGTATGTATGTATGTTGTATTATGTATTGTATGTATGTATGAGTATTGTATTATGTTTGTATGTAGTATGTATGTATGTATGTTTGTATGTATGTATGTTAGTGTATGATGTATGATAGTATTTGTATGTATGTTATGTAGTGTTTATGTAGTATGTATGTATGTAGTTGTAGTGTAGTGTATGTATGTATGTATGTGTAGTTATGTAGTATGTATTGTTGATGTATGATGTATGTATGTATGTATGTATGTTATGTTATGTATGATGTATGTATTGTTTAGTATGTTGTAATGTTCATGTCTTTAGAGCTGTT
>JAXIVJ010018692.1:0-22326 GCA_036785665.1 Chirona hameri
GTTTAGTTTATCTCAAACATGGTGCCTTTGACAGCGTGTTCCGGAAACCATTTTTGCAACAAAAACCGAAGAACATGACGTCACTCTTGACGTCATTCCCGGTTGACATATTTGATTTATTATTGTTGACTTTATTTTATTTTGTTATTTATTATTATTATTATTGTTGTATATATATATATATATATATATATATATATATATATATATATATATATATATATATATATATATATATATATATATATATATATATATATATATATATATATATATATATATATATATATATTATTGACCCATCTTTTTCCTTTGGCCAACATGTGTCGAATTGATGTGAGAGAAGGTACTGGAAGATTGGTGACGATACTGGTGTTGTTTTAGGAGTTATTGCAAAATAACGGGAGGGGGAAAACATATCCCCCCCAGTAAGTCGCGGGTTAACACGGCATTGACTGGGGTCTAAGCAGAACATCATTGACGGGGGGGGGGGCGTTAAACGCCACCTCTTCCGAACCAATAATCGCAGTGAGACGCCCAAGGCGGCAATCGAAATCTCTTAATGATATGAATCTAAAGCATATTAAACAATTTAAAAGTGAGGTAAAATGTCAGGTCACGGTCAGGTCAAAGGTCAAAATAGACGTGTTTGAGTTTATGGGCCATACTTTCCATCCAAAGCCTTTGATTTACGACCATGATCACCCAAAGTGCTGCCAAAGGTATGATACACGTCCTGCATGAGCTAAAGTGAAATTGTTGATAAAGGTCAAGGTCAAGATAAGGTCACAAAAGGTCACTATGCGCAAATATCTACGAAAGTCATGCAACACATGTTTTATGGGTTATTTGGCTCGTATAATTCGATAGTGATAGTCATGTTACCACCTGACTTCATTTACGTGAAGTTATTGTCAAGTTGAGATCAAGCTCAGGTCAAATTCAGGTCAAGTTCAGGTCACTGAAGGTCAAACTTGGAAATTTATCAATGTAACTCCAAAAGGCATGTTCCTGGGCCAGTTTTGACTCAGAAATACAGTGCTGTCATTTATTTGTCTGTATCTGGTCAATAAAAGCAAAACAACGCAATTTCAAAATATGACGTCATGAGTTACCCATACCTTAGATGCCATAAGTCAGTCAAAAATGGAGATATCAGTTTGAAATTTGGTATGGTGGCTGCCTACATATGGTTCTCTGACATGTCTTCCGTCTTTGTGAATATTTGAGCAAATTTGGATTTTGTGAGAATTCCTCCCCTCCCCATTTTTTTTTAAAATAGTTTTAGGGGGTCAAAACTAACATTTTCACAAATCCGAGATAGCCATGTTGTAGCCCTTGTCATTTGCTATCTTGTAAAGTTTTGGATTGCATTTTGCTCAAAATATGGCATTTGTACGATCTGCTAAATTTTGGCTGATTTTGGTGTAAAAATCGTGTGTAGTGACGTCATTAAATTGGCTATAACTCAATTGTTTTCGACGAAATTGCTTTATTTTTCACAGATCACGTGAAAATGATTTAGAAGAAGGTACCCGACGTTTCGCGTTGATAGCTCTATTTGTTTTCGAGCTATTACGAAAATTCATCAGGGGGCGGTACCCCCCCCCCCCCCCAAGTCAATGGCGGGTTAAACACCAATCATCATCAATAGGTCCGAATAGCGAGTGTCTTGAAAATTGTATTTTGTTTAGAAAGGAAGCGGTTCATTAAATAGGTAAGCTCGTAATGCAGAAGCAAATAGCCGGTAATTTTTCTATTGATGTAGTGGCGTGCCCGGGTGCCCGCCGGTCTGATTTCTATTTATGTAGTGGCGTGCCCGGGTGCCCGCCATGGCCTCTGGGCGTGTGTGCGCATAGGCATGCATGTGCGTTCATATGTACACGTGTTTGAGCGAGTGGAATGCTCATGCGTGTTTCCTTATTCTAAGAAACCAATGTCCAATGTCATTCCTTAATCAGCAGCAATGATAACATGCACCGTACATGCGTATGGTGTATTGCTTAGCATGATATGCGACCTATCCGGCCTATCCTATCCGGCGTGTGAAGTTATCAGCTAAGCGGTCAAAGATAGCCCAGCAGCACGTGAGTCATGCCAAGGATTCCAGGTATGGCTCCGGAATCAGAGCAGCACACCTATGCCAGGGATTCCAGGTATGGCTCCGGAATCAGAGCAGCACGTGAGCCATGTCAGGGATTCCAGGTATGGCTCCGGAATCAGAGCAGCACACCTATGCCAGGGATTCCAGGTATGGCTCCGGAATCAGAGCAGCACACCCATGTCAGGGATTCCAGGTATGGCTCCGGAATCAGAGCAGCACGTGACCTATGTCAGGGATTCCAGGTATGGCTCCGGAATCAGAGCAGCACGTGACCTATGTCAGGGATTCCAGGTATGGCTCCGGAATCAGAGCAGCACACCTATGCCAGGGATTCCAGGTATGGCTCCGGAATCAGTGCAGCACACCCATGCCAGAGATTCCAGGTATGGCTCCGGAATCAGAGCAGCACACCCATGTCAGGGATTCCAAGTATGGCTCCGGAATCAGAGCAGCACGTGACCTATGTCAGGGATTCCAGGTATGGCTCCGGAATCAGAGCAGCACACCTATGCCAGGGATTCCAGGTATGGCTCCGGAATCAGTGCAGCACACCCATGCCAGAGATTCCAGGTATGGCTCCGGAATCAGTGCAGCACACCCATGCCAGAGATTCCAAGTATGGCTCCGGAATCAGAGCAGCACGTGACCTATGTCAGGGATTCCAGGTATGGCTCCGGAATCAGAGCAGCACACCCATGTCAGAGATTACAGGTATGGCTCCGGAATCAGAGCAGCACACCCATGTCAGGGATTCCAGGTATGGCTCCGGAATCAGAGCAGCACGTGACCTATGTCAGGGATTCCAGGTATGGCTCAGGAATCAGAGCAGCACACCCATGTCAGAGATTACAGGTATGGCTCCGGAATCAGAGCAGCACACCCATGTCAGAGATTCCAGATATGGCTCCGTAATCAGAGCAGCACGTGACCCATGCCAGGGATCCCAGATATGGCTCCGGAATCAGAGCAGCACGTGACCTATGTCAGGGATTCCAGGTATGGCTCGGGAATCAGAGCAGCACACCTATGTCAGGGATTCCAGATATGGCTCCGGAATCGCTCCTTCCCTCAGGGGCGCCGCTTGCGTGTCTACCGGGGTCCGGGAGCTATACAACTGTCAGCTGCGAAACCATCCGACCCATTGAAAGCTGGGGTTTACCGCGCTTAGAATGCAACCATCCGACCCATTGAAAGCTGGGGTTTACCGCGCTTAGAATGCAACCATCCGACCCATTGAAAGCTGGGGTTTACCGCGCTTAGAATGCAACCATCCGACCCATTGAAAGCTGGGGTTTACCGCGCTTAGAATGCAACCATCCGACCCATTGAAAGCTGGGGTTTACCGCGCTTAGAATGCAACCATCCGACCCATTGAAAGCTGGGGTTTACCGCGCTTAGAATGCAACCATCCGACCCATTGAAAGCTGGGGTTTACCGCGCTTAGAATGATACATTGTGACGCGCCCATCCGGTCAGGACATAGTTGTAGTTGCGCCTGTCTGAACTTCGATGCGGTGTTGTCAGTTTCGAGGTCATCGTACAATGGCTGATACGGCTGATTTGGCTGTTGATGATGGTGATCGGACAGATTGGGGCGGCCCTGCAGTGCCTGGGCGGATACCGGTCATCGGACAGATTGGGGCGGCCCTGCAGTGCGTGGGCGGAGACAGGTCATCGGACAGATTGGGGCGGCCCTGCAGTGCTTGGGCGGAGACCGGTCTTCTGACAGATTGGGGCGGCCCTGCAGTGCGTGGGCGGAGACCGGGTGCGTGGGCGGAGACCGGTCATCTGACAGATTGGGGCGGCCCTACAGTGCGTTGGCGGAGACCGGTCATCTGACAGATTGAGGCGGCCCTGCAGTGCGTGGGCGGAGACCGGTCATCTGACAGATTGGGGCGGCCCTGCAGTGCGTGGGCGGAGACCGGTCATCGGACAGATTGGGGCGGCCCTGCAGTGCGTGGGCGGAGACCGGTCATCTGACAGATTGGGGCGGCCCTGCAGTGCGTGAGCGGAGACCGGTCATCTGACAGATTGGGGCGGCCCTGCAGTGCGTGGGCGGAGACCGGTCATCTGACAGATTGGGGCGGCCCTGCAGTGCGTGGGCGGAGACCGGTCATCTGACAGATTGGGGCGGCCCTGCAGTGCGTGAGCGGAGACCGGTCATCTGACAGATTGGGGCGGCCCTACAGTTCGGCGGGCCGCGGTACACAGCTTAGCTGGACGGCGCCATCCCCGGCGATCGCTCTTCTCGGCAGCAGATCGCTCTTCTCGGCAGCAGATCGCTCTTCCCGGCAGCAGATCGCTCTTCCCGGCAGCAGATCGCTCTTCTCGGCAGCAGATCGCTCTTCTCGGCAGCGATCTCTCACAGCAGATAGTGCTCAGTTGTAAGTGCGGAAAAATACAGCCCAGCTTCCAGCTACTAATGCATGTTTAGTGTTGATCGATATTATGAAGCAGCTCAGCCTCAGCAGAGCTGTTGAAAATGCTGTGTTATAACTGGGTATTATTTCAGATGAACCAGGTATTAACGGGGTAAGATTAACCGGGTATTATTTCAGATTAACCGGGTATTAACGGGGTAAGATTAACCGGGTATTATTTAAGATTAACAAGGTATTAACCGGGTAAGATTAACTGGGTATTATTTCAGATTAACCGGGTATTAACCGGGTAAGATTAACCGGGTATTATTTAAGATTTTTGCTCCTGGAGAATACTCTCATGATTTTAGGTGAAATTGTGTTAGGCCTTTACAATATGGTTTGGCTGCGAACCCGAACCGAGAACGTTTATTAACGTTCATATTTACATATATAAGCAGTCAACTCCTCATATTAATTTATTACTAGTAATAAATTAATATGAGGCGTTGACTCTTGGACCTTTAGTTTGCCCTACGTTCCACAACCATCCCAATATGGCAGCATTGGTTGAATATTTGTTTTTGAACGTTGTAATTGAACATATCCCGTTTAATTAAACTCTGCAACCTTCCCATCAATTCGTTCCTGAGGCCAAGTGTAAAGGCAGCTTTCCTCAGAGCCCCGAGGCACCGGGCTGAGTCAGAGAAGTGATCACAGTGAAGGGAAGTGAAGAGAAGTGAAGGGAAGTGAAGGAAAGTGAAGGAAAGTGAAGGGAAGTGAAGGGAAGTGAAGGGAAGGGATCACAATGAAGGGAAGTGATATCACAATGAAGGGAAGTGATCAAAGTGAAGGGAAGTGATCACAGTGAAGGGAAGTGATATCACAATGAAGGGAAGTGATCACAGTGAAGGGTAGGGGTCACAGTGAAGGGAAGTGACCACAGTGAAGGGAAGTGATCAAAGTGAAGGGAAGTGATCACAGAGAAGGGAATTGATCAGGTTGTCCAGATTACATCACGAGGTCAGCTGGCAGTCGGAGGCAGTCTCAGAGGGCCGTTGGTCAGCTGGCAGTCGGAGGCAGACTCAGAGGGCCGTTGGTCAGCTGGCAGTCGGAGGCAGACTCAGAGGGCCGTTGATCAGCTGGCAGTCGGAGGCAGACTCAGAGGGCCGTTGGTCAGCTGGCAGTCGGAGGCAGACTCAGAGGGCCGTTGATCAGCTGGCAGTCGGAGGCAGACTCAGAGGGCCGTTGACCCGGCACCACACGAGGTCAGCTGGCAGTCGGAGGCAGACTCAGAGGGCCGTTGATCAGCTGGCAGTCGGAGGCAGACTCAGAGGGCCGTTGGTCAGCTGGCAGTCGGAGGCAGACTCAGAGGGGCGTTGGTCAGCTGGCAGTCGGAGGCAGACTCAGAGGGCCGTTGATCAGCTGGCAGTCGGAGGCAGACTCAGAGGGGCGTTGGTCAGCTGGCAGTCGGAGGCAGACTCAGAGGGCCGTTGGTCAGCTGGCAGTCGGAGGCAGACTCAGAGGGCCGTTGACCCGGCACCACACGAGGTCAGCTGGCAGTCGGAGGCAGACTCAGAGGGCCGTTGATCAGCTGGAAGTCGGAGGCAGACTCAGAGGGCCGTTGACCCGGCACCACACGAGGTCAGCTGGCAGTCGGAGGCAGACTCAGAGGGCCGTTGATCAGCTGGCAGTCGGAGGCAGACTCAGAGGGCCGTTGACCCGGCACCACACGAGGTCAGCTGGCAGTCGGAGGCAGACTCAGAGGGCCGTTGATCAGCTGGCAGTCGGAGGCAGACTCAGAGGGCCGTTGATCAGCTGGCAGTCGGAGGCAGACTCAGAGAGCCGTTGACCCGGCACCACACGAGGTCAGCTGGCAGTCGGAGGCAGACTCAGAGGGCCGTTGATCAGCTGGCAGTCGGAGGCAGACTCAGAGGGCCGTTGATCCGGCACCACACGAGGTCAGCTGGCAGTCGGAGGCAGACTCAGAGGGCCGTTGACCCGGCACCACACGAGGTCAGCTGGCAGTCGGAGGCAGACTCAGAGGGCCGTTGATCAGCTGGCAGTCGGAGGCAGACTCAGAGGGCCGTTGGTCAGCTGGCAGTCGGAGGCAGACTCAGAGGGCCGTTGATCAGCTGGCAGTCGGAGGCAGACTCAGAGGGCCGTTGGTCAGCTGGCAGTCGGAGGCAGACTCAGAGGGCCGTTGGTCAGCTGGCAGTCGGAGGCAGACTCAGAGGGCCGTTGGTCAGCTGGCAGTCGGAGGCAGACTCAGAGGGCCGTTGGTCAGCTGGCAGTCGGAGGCAGACTCAGTGGGCCGTTGACCCGGCACCACACGAGGTCAGCTGGCAGTCGGAGGCAGACTCAGAGGGCCGCTGATCAGCTGACAGTCGGAGGCAGACTCAGAGGGCCGTTGACCCGGCACCACACGAGGTCAGCTGGCAGTCGGAGGCAGACTCAGAGGGCCGTTGGTCAGCTGGCAGTCGGAGGCAGACTCAGAGGGCTGTTGGTCAGCTGGCAGTCGGAGGCAGACTCAGAGGGCCGTTGGTCAGCTGGCAGTCGGAGGCAGACTCAGAGGGCCGCTGATCAGCTGGCAGTCGGAGGCAGACTCAGAGGGCAGTTGGTCAGCTGGCAGTCGGAGGCAGACTCAGAGGGCTGTTGTTCAGCTGGCAGTCGGAGGCAGACTCAGAGGGCCGTTGGTCAGCTGGCAGTCGGAGGCAGACTCAGAGGGCCGTTGGTCAGCTGGCAGTCGGAGGCAGACTCAGAGGGCCGCTGATCAGCTGGCAGTCGGAGGCAGACTCAGAGGGCCGTTGGTCAGCTGGCAGTCGGAGGCAGACTCAGAGGGCTGTTGGTCAGCTGGCAGTCGGAGGCAGACTCAGAGGGCCGTTGGTCAGCTGGCAGTCGGAGGCAGACTCAGAGGGCCGCTGATCAGCTGGCAGTCGGAGGCAGACTCAGAGGGCCGCTGATCAGCTGGCAGTCGGAGGCAGACTCAGAGGGCCGTTGATCAGCTGGCAGTCGGAGGCAGACTCAGAGGACCGTTGACCCGGCACCACACGAGGTCAGCTGGCAGTCGGAGGCAGACTCAGAGGGCCGTTGGTCAGCTGGCAGTCGGAGGCAGACTCAGAGGTCCGTTGACCCGGCACCACACGAGGTCAGCTGGCAGTCGGAGGCAGACTCAGAGGGCCGTTGGTCAGCTGGCAGTCGGAGGCAGACTCAGAGGGCCGTTGGTCAGCTGGCAGTCGGAGGCAGACTCAGAGGGCCGTTGACCCGACACCACACGAGGTCAGCTGGCAGTCGGAGGCAGACTCAGAGGGCCGTTGGTCAGCTGGTAGTCGGAGGCAGACTCAGAGGGCCGTTGGTCAGCTGGCAGTCGGAGGCAGACTCAGAGGGCCGTTGACCCGGCACCACACGAGGTCAGCTGGCAGTCGGAGGCAGACTCAGAGGGCCGTTGGTCAGCTGGCAGTCGGAGGCAGACTCAGAGGGCCGTTGACCCGGCACCACACGAGGTCAGCTGGCAGTCGGAGGCAGACTCAGAGGGCCGTTGACCCGGCACCACACGAGGTCAGCTGGCAGTCGGAGGCAGATTCAGAGGGCCGTTGATCAGCTGGCAGTCGGAGGCAGACTCAGAGGGCCGTTGGTCAGCTGGCAGTCGGAGGCAGACTCAGAGGGCCGTTGACCCGGCACCACACGAGGTCAGCTGGCAGTCGGAGGCAGACTCAGAGGGCCGTTGGTCAGCTGGCAGTCGGAGGCAGACTCAGAGGGCCGTTGGTCAGCTGGCAGTCGGAGGCAGACTCAGAGGGCCGTTGACCCGGCACCACACGAGGTCAGCTGGCAGTCGGAGGCAGACTCAGAGGGCCGTTGGTCAGCTGGCAGTCGGAGGCAGACTCAGAGGGCCGTTGACCCGGCACCACACGAGGTCAGCTGGCAGTCGGAGGCAGACTCAGAGGGCCGTTCGTCAGCTGGCAGTCGGAGGCAGACTCAGAGGGCCGTTGGTCAGCTGGCAGTCGGAGGCAGACTCAGAGGGCCGCTGATCAGCTGGCATTCGGAGGCAGACTCAGAGGGCCGTTGACCCGGCACCACACGAGGTCAGCTGGCAGTCGGAGGCAGACTCAGAGGGCCGTTGGTCAGCTGGCAGTCGGAGGCAGACTCAGAGGGCCGTTGGTCAGCTGGCAGTCGGAGGCAGACTCAGAGGGCCGTTGGTCAGCTGGCAGTCGGAGGCAGACTCAGAGGGCCGTTGACCCGGCACCACACGAGGTCAGCTGGCAGTCGGAGGCAGACTCAGAGGGCCGTTGGTCAGCTGGCAGTCGGAGGCAGACTCAGAGGGCCGTTGGTCAGCTGGCAGTCGGAGGCAGACTCAGAGGGCCGTTGACCCGGCACCATGCCATGTGCCGTGCTTTATTACCTGAATCGCCTGAATCGCTCAAACCTGAAACGTCCCATAGCGATTCTGTTCTGTATTATTTATATATTAATTTGGTTTCATTTTTCTTTTCTTTCGAAGCACACAATGTTCTAGGCAAAATGTGTCACTTTCAAAATTTGCGCCATTTTCGCAATCTATACTGAATAATGAATATGCTAGTCTATGTTTTCGAAATGTATTGGTTTCGAAGAAAAAAATGCCTTTGGGGTTATGTCTTGATAACTTAGCCAAACCAATGTTATATTCAACATTCAATATTTGCAGGTACGAATATCCCTTATTAGCACATTCGCAGCGATTTGGCAAAGTGACTGGTTCCCTTTAAGCCAAAGTCTAACATCAAAGCATTGTGCTAAACTAATATGGAAGTTGTCCACCATGATTAGACTGTTACTAGGCTGCCTTAAACGGTTTATACGTTTTGTTTTCCCAGAATAAAATGAGTTACATAGTAAAACGTACTTATAAAGGTGGTAGAAGTCCCACGGTAGCCACATTTTTTCTTCTTCTGGAAATGACCTCTTCTGCACGCAAGGACATTTCAAAGTGCGCGGTGATGCCACCGCATACTTTCTGCAGTACTGGCTGAGGCAGAGCCAGTCATCTCTTTTATGCTAATAAAAACACCTCACTTATGGTATATTTCCGGTAAAATAAGCAATATTTGAAGAACAAAAATAACTTGTTTTGCTCCAACGACAGCAGCAGTTACCTAGTTTTTCCCATAAAACTCGATATTTTTCATGACTTTGTATGCCGATACGCCACCACCAAATTATCAACGCTGAAGGCCAGTGATAAGAAAACCACAAAACCCGAACGAACAGTGTGTAGTAATAAAGAGTCCCGTAAGTTTTGAATTGCATAATCATTTTGTGATCCAGTTACAGATAATTAAAACAGACCTACAGAAAATACAGTTACAGACTTACAGATAATTAAAAACTCTAAAATTGATTGCTGCAGATTCTAAGATAAATGTGGTGGACAGTAATGCCGATGAAGTACTCGTTATCTGATACAAGTCTCGAAAAATATTAAAGTTTTAACGCTGATAATTGCTGAAATAATGGACTAAATGAGCATTGAGGTCCCTGTTCCATGTCTTAAACGTGTTTA
Organism: Chirona hameri; assembly: GCA_036785665.1. NCBI lineage: Eukaryota > Metazoa > Arthropoda > Thecostraca > Balanomorpha > Balanidae > Chirona > Chirona hameri. The sequence continues at coordinate 10,004 of JAXIVJ010018692.1, forward strand.
AAGCTCATACAGCTGCAAAAGAGTGCATTTCGTTTCAGGACGGGAACCCGTATAATCCCTTTAAGTCCGTGTCTAACGGAATAGGGTTGTGTTGGACTGACGTCAACCCGTGACGGATACCATAGGACCGGGTTACACTACCATACCATAGGACCGTGACTGATACCATAGGACCGGGTTACACTACCATACCATAGGACCGTGACTGATACCATAGGACCGGGTTACACTACCATACCATAGGACCGGGACTGATACCATAGGACCGGGTTACACTACCATACCATAGGACCGGGACTGATACCATAGTACCGGGTTACACTACCATACCATAGGACCGGGACTGATACCATAGGACCGGGTTACACTACCATACCATAGGACCGTGACTGATACCATAGGACCGGGTTACACTACCATACCAAAGGACCGGGACTGATACCATAGGACCGGGCTAGACTACCATATTCCGCGTCTAACATCATATAATTGTGTTGAACTGCCCTGTCTTCCCAACAACACAGGACCTTGTTAGACTGCTATAAGCACATGTCTAACATCATATAAGTGTGTTTGTCTAGAAGTGTATGTGTGTGTGTGTGTTTGTCATAGAAGTGTAACAGCACTGTCTAACAGCGTAACAGTGTGTCTAACACCACAGGATGGTGTTAGGCTGACTGACATTAGTCAGTATCTAACATTCTGGGGCTCTGAGAAACTGTTATAATCCCTTATCAATGCCATAATCCCTTAGCAATGCCATAAGCCCTTAGCAATGCCATAAACCCTTATCAATGCCATAAGCCCTTAGCAATGCCATAAGCCCTTATCAATGCCATAAGCCCTTATCAATGCCATAAGCCCTTATCAATGCCATAAGCCCTTATCAATACCACTGAAGTGATACTGTGGACGGTCTCAAGCCCGTTTCTTATATCATATGAGCGTGAAGACTGCCGTAAGCCAGTGTCTAACAAAATACCGTTTTGCATGTTAGACTCTTGCAAATTGTTGCATGTTAGACTGCCATATGCCCGTTTCTAACACCGTATAAGCTAGCTAGACTGTCTTGAACCCTTGTCTAACACTAAATGAGCGTGTTAGACAGCCATAAGCCCGTGTCTGACACCCTAGACGCATGTTAAACTGCCATTAGCCCGTGTCTAACACCCTAGAAGCATTCTAGACCGTCATTAGCCAATGTTTAACACTAAATAAGCGTGTTAGACTGCTATAAGCCCGTGTTTAACACCCTAGGACGGTGGAGGTCAGCTTAGACAGCCCGGTGCCTCCGACCCGGGCCCCCGGTCGAGCGGCTCCAACTCACACCGCTGGCTCGCGATGCGACGCCTTGCCCTAGGCGAGGTAAGTCACGTGACTGTGGGTCAATAGTGGCGGGCGTGTCACGTGACTTCCTTCTGCTGGGGCTGTGTCGGTGGGTCTCTGGTGCTGGGATGCTAACTAGGTGGTGGTGGTGGTGGTGGTGGTGGTGGTGGTGGTGGTGGTGGTGGTGGTGGTGGTGGTGGTGGTGGTGGTGGCGGCGGCGGCGGCGGCGGCGGCGGCGGCGGCGGCGGCGGCGTCGGCGTCGGCGTCGGCGTCGGCGTCGGCGTCGGCGTCGGCGTCGGCGTCGGCGTCGGCGTCGGCGTCGGCGTCGGCGTCGGCGTCGGCGTCGGCGTCGGCGTCGGCGTCGGCGTCGGCGTCGGCGTCGGCATCGGCGTCGTCGGCGGTGGTGGTTAATCCTTTCTGTCCGTGTACGCTTTCAGGGGCGTCGCCACGTATTTTTTGTCAGGGGGGGAGCTAGTCGAAATTTAAGGGGCCTACATTTGAGAAGGGGCCTTTGACCTCTATAGGGCTCTTCTCACCTCCCCTCTAGCTTCCAGGGGGCCGCTTCTGTCTAAGTCTAAATTTAAGGGGCTTCCATCTGAGAAGGGGCCTTTGACCTCGATAGGGGAAGGGGCCTTTGACCCCTCTGGATTCCAGAGGGCCGCTTCTGGACTTCAGGGGAACCTCTGACCTCCATAGGACCCTCTCTGGCCTACAAGGGCACCGGGCCTTTGACCTCTATAGGGCCTCTCTGCTTCCAGAGGACCCCTCTGGCCTCCAAACAATCACAAACAGCACAAATTTGTGGTGGCGGCGGCGTCGGCGTCGGCGTCGGCGTCGGCGTCGGCGTCGGCGTCGGCGTCGGCGTCGGCGTCGGCGTCGGCGTCGGCGTCGGCATCGGCGTCGTCGGCGGTGGTGGTTAATCCTTTCTGTCCGTGTACGCTTTCAGGGGCGTCGCCACGTATTTTTTGTCAGGGGGGGGGGCTAGTCGAAATTTAAGGGGCCTACATTTGAGAAGGGGCCTTTGACCTCTATAGGGCTCTTCTCACCTCCCCTCTAGCTTCCAGGGGGCCGCTTCTGTCTAAGTCTAAATTTAAGGGGCTTCCATCTGAGAAGGGGCCTTTGACCTCGATAGGGGAAGGGGCCTTTGACCCCTCTGGATTCCAGAGGGCCGCTTCTGGACTTCAGGGGCACCTCTGACCTCCATAGGACCCTCTCTGGCCTACAAGGGCACCGGGCCTTTGACCTCTATAGGGCCTCTCTGCTTCCAGAGGACCCCTCTGGCCTCCAAACAATCACAAACAGCACAAATTTGTTATCGGAAAATCCCCCCATTTTACATCCCCTGAATACATCTATTATTTTTGTATTTTGGTACTTGTCTTTTGATATATTGAAGAGCAGTACATTTGAAGCTCAAAAACATTTGAGGCATGCAAATCGGTAAAAACACATGGCCGCAATGACCTTTCGAAAACACCCAACATTTGCGTTTTTTTACCCCCTTGCCCCCATTTTTGAACAAAAAAGAAATGTCGGGGTCCTAAAGGAATAAATCTTCAATCTTGTCATGAAGAACCGAATGGTTTTTCCCATCGAAATCGACTGAGCGGTTCTCGAGATCTCGGGGGGGGGGGGTAGGGGGCAGAATCTGACCCACCTCCCCGCAGGTTAACGCAATGCTGACCGCCCGCAGAGGCGGCAGAGGCGGCAAGGCGGCGATTGAAAGCGCTCAGTGAGAAGAAGCTAACGCATACCCGAAATTATTAACATAAGGTCACATGTCAGGTCACGGTCAGGTCAAGTGTCAAAATTTAAGTATTTGTGTTTTTGGGCTATACTTTCCATCCAAAGCCTTGTGTTGCAACTATTATCTCACAAAGTGCTCTCAAATGTATAATGCATCTCCCGCATAAGTACATGTGAAATTGTAAGCAAAGGTCAAGGTCAGGTCACAAAAGGTCACATATTTACGAAAGCCATGCGACACATGTTGTATGGGTTATTGTAGTGTCGCCGTCTCACAGCACTACTGGAGTTCTCAGTCTCGGCGTCTCGTCCACTTCAAAGAGGTAAGTGCGTCTTGATATGCATTTAACAATTTGGAACAGAACAATAACAAAATGAACAATACAGCTGATCAGATTCAAGCGTGACCGTCCGATCCCCTGCTCGGCTGCCCGCCGCGGCTCGACCCCCCGCCCGGCGCCGCGCCCGGCCGCCAGGTCACGGTGCTGACGTCATACGCCCGGAGGCCACGGTCGGTTCACCGCCGGCCGCCGCCCAGCGCCGCCGATCGGATCACGGTACAGTACATCACATTAGTACACCACAGTTATTTTACACGTATTATTCGATATAAGCAGCCATTTTCACAGCCAAACCCCATATAATGGCCCTCAGGTCAAGGTCAGGTCACAATAAGGTCAAACTTTGAAATTGATTAATCTAAATAAACATTACATGTTTCTACACTAGTTTTGTCTTATAAATACAGTGGTGGAATTTATTTGTCTGTATCTGGTAAGTAAAAGTTAAAAAAACGCAATAAAAAAATGACGTCATGAGTTACTTATTCTTAGAGAGCCATAAGTCAGTCAAAAATAAAGATATTTCTTTTAAATTTGGTTTAAGCATCGTTCATACTCGGTTTTCTAATATATATTCCGTTTTTTTTTGCAAATCTTCAATAACAACAAAAACTTGTGTGGAAATTCTTCCCAAAAAATCTTTTTTTTTGCATTTTTGGGGGTCAAAAACCCAAAGTTTTGGAAATCCGAGATAGCCATTTTAAAGACAATGTTTTTTTTCCTTTCTTTGACGCCTTTTATTTGCGATTTGCATCAACACGCTATTTTCTACGATTTTTCAAACATTTAACGTTTTTCACCAAAAATGACATGACATGACGTCACTAAAACGTCATTATCTCCCAATTTTTTTTTCTCACGAATTTCAATAAACAAATTTAACAGAAGATGCACCATAAGGTACATAAGGAAGATGCACCATGCATACATTGATGCACCATAAGGTACCGTAAGTTTCACTTCGATATCTGTCATAGTTTTCAAGTTATTGAGAAAATCCGGGAGGGGGGGGGGGGTAAAATTTACCCCCCCTCCAGCGCTGCGCGGGTTAAAGGAAATAGTTCACCTTGGAACATTTTTTCCAAACACGATTTGATTATATTTTGAAATACAATTTATTTTTATATTGTCAAAAATGGGCATACATCGCGCCGATTCAGGACAGAAGGTCGTACATTATTAATGTTATCAAAACTATATACATACTCTCTGAGTCAGAGTCCTGACGTCACGCGAATGATAAAAATGGCTCAGCCAATCAGATTCGAAAGTAGTCGCTTAAGGATAGACTCGCATTAGAGAAGTGCCAACCGGCGGCGGCCGGCGGTTCGCTTGCTAGCACCAGCTGCAAGCTGATTGTCTGATGCGGTGCTGACGATGGCCTCTGCCCAGGCCATCGTCAGCACCGCATTCCTTCCCCACAAATCAAATATTCGGCTGGAGAGTCTTTTCAGTCAAGAAAACTTGCAGATAGGGGTTTCCCAACACAGGCTACAAAACTGCTATCTCAGTTCGAAACCCCATGTTGAAGGTGAACTATTTCTAATTGTTTCAAACGTTATTATGAGCATAATGTTTAGAACAAGTAGAATGAACCTCATTCTACTTGAACTATTTCTTTTAAATCTTCAAGTGGGAATCGTTTATTCAGTTTCCGTTTTCATCCGTTCTTTCATTCTGGGGGTTTATGTTCTGTTTTCGTTTCCTTTTCGCAAGCTAAAAGAGAGCAATGTGTAAGTGTCTGCTGTGCAGCTGGCGGCATCTGCTGACATGTTCGGCTGCTTGTGTTCCCAGCTGTCTCGGTTACCCTTGTTATCATCACTTCTCCGCGGAACACGTGGCCCCGCTCCAAACCCACCTAAGCTGAATTTATCGCTGTAAATCACTTCTCCGTGGATTGTGGCCCCGCTCCAAACCCACCCGAGCTGAATTTATCGCTTTAACTAGCGCCTGCTAGTTTGCCTGGAATCCCGGGTGTGTTTTCTTTCCTCGACAGATCGAGTGTTCCTCGACAGATCGAACAGTGAATTTCGTTTCCTTGACAGATATTTCAGTTGTGACTGCATTTATGTTTGTCGCCAATAATTATTATTGTCGTTGATGAATTGCTTAAATTGAATAGTTCAAGTGACATTGTTGGAACGATTTTATCATCATAACAAGCACAAAAAGCAAAGCACAAGTCTTCACTATAACACCCCTTTTAACCCTATTTGTAACAGATGGGGGTGCGGATTCCGCCCCCCCCCTCATGTTTTTCGAAGATATCTCCCGAACGGCGAGGACCAGATCCATTAAATTTTGGGACTTTTCTTAGAATTGAATTCCGCATATGGATTCAAAATTTTGCGTTCTTAACCTGAACAAAGGCGGTTCCAGGGCACGTTTTTGGGAAGGTTCTACGGCGACATTTGGCGATAATACGGAAATGCGATCTTCACGGTTTCCTCCTAACTGCATCAAGTATGAAGGAGTTACATCGGTTTACGGTTATTGCAACAAGTGAAAATTAGTTAATGTTAATGAAATATCATAAAAATTGCATGGCAGAGGCGCTTTCAGGGGCTTGTAAAGGGGAGGGGGGTTCCAAGAAGTATTCAATCTTTAGTTTAGTTTAGTTTAGTTTATTCATGTAAATGAGCAACAGGCAGCAGTAACCCAATTACAGCTCAAGTCCAAAGTTTAAACACTTCAATTAAACATCACATCAATAATATACACACAGAAACACGAACCTGCAAATCACATCAAAATACAAACTTAAAAATATACATAAAAGCACATAACACACCCTAAAAATACACGTAAAACAACGATTGTAAGAGCTATAAGCAGATATTAAAATGGGCACTGTTTAAAATATCTCACTACCCCAGCTCTAAAAACTTGGTAGGATGCCCCGAATGGGTCTGCCGATGGACATTTTGCCAGGTATACATTGTGTTCCCTAACGGCCCTCCCGAACAGCCACGTTTAATGGTCTCCACTCGCGCTTCACGTGTGGATGGAACGTGAAGGAGTTGGGATTGTGCAGCTCGGCACAATGCTTGGCGGGAAGCCAATAGAGTGATGTAAGGGGCATTTATAGCTATCAAGATGTAAAGGATAGCTTCTCCTTCCATTATTTGCATAATTTATTACATATAGAGTTGCAGGGGCGTGTTCAGGTACATGAAAAAGGGGGTGACTGGCATGGTGATTACGATATGCTAGCGATTACGGCGCAATAGACGGTTAGTTTATAATGATATATGCACATATGAGGCCAGGGGAGGAAATTAAGTCATTTTTTTTTTCAGAGGCACGCTCAGGAATGGAAGAAAGGGGTCATATTATTGCAAGGAAACCAAGATGCATGGGCCTACAAAGTACGACATAACATACTGCAGTTTTCAGATGTAACATGCACCACAGGGTACTCTACGAACGATTATGAGATAATAGGCGAGTCCAGGTAGGGTAAAAAGGGGGGTAAACAATATGAATTGAAGTTGTAGGTGAAATAGTCACTGTTGACTAGTTAGTATCATACTAGCGGATACTAAACCTATCAAAAGGTCTTGCGCCTCCCCAGATTGGATGCTGGATACGCCTATGATGAAGTACAACATGCAAAAAGGAACTATCTATGATCAGTAACTTATTTATAGTGCTGGGTGGCAACTTGCCTGCGGTTACTATTTTTTCCCCTATTTGACCTCCCTTTTTCACTGACCTGGTCCGCCTATGGCAAAAAATAATATGTTTAATAACTGTTTTGTCTAATGTTACAATAACACACCATTTGATTTATAAAAAAAAAAAATATATTACGCATTTACTTCACCCCCATATTGAGTGACCTGCACACGCCTATGATTTTTGAATTTTCAACAGTGACCGCCACATATTAATTTCCAATTCATTCTCTATCGATCCCCATTGTTGCGTTAAAATCGGTTGATAAACATGACAGCTGTGTTGGATCACAAATACCTCAAAAATGTGTAGTTTTGCCCCCCTGTTGCCCCCCTATCAAAAATTTCGGATTTTGTTTTAGAAATGTATATCGTGTTGAGGGGAATAATATGCTGTTTGATTTTTGAAAATCGGACGGGTAGATTTCGAGATCTCCGGGGGGCGGAATCCGCCCCCCCCCCCTCCCCCTGTTACAAATAGGGGTAGCCAGGAGCCTGTTACAAATAGGGTTAACCCCGCGCCGTGTCGGGGGGTGTTTATAACTCCCCCCCCCCCCTCAGGTTTATCGGGGATATCGGGAAAAAGGCGGCGCGCAGCGCCGCTGTTTTGGGCACAGCTGTTCGGGCATCGATTGCTCACATTATGTAAACAAATACCTGGGTCAATCTCAGGTCAGGTCACCAGACCAGGTCACGTGACCACACCTCCAACAAAAACTTGTGGTCGTACTACAGTCACAGTTTTTGGATGATCGGTTTTACACTTACAGGATTCCATAAGGTCACGTATATCTACAATTCGTGTAACTTGGATTCTTTATATCGGCGACCTGCGGTCGAGTCAATTTCGTGACCTCCCCATTAGAAGTCAATGGGGAAATATTCAAATGCTTCCTATTCCAAGGATACGCAAGTCTAATTACTTCTGGATCATGTTATTATAGGACATTCTTGATGACCTAGGTGCCATTTTTGTTCAGTGACCCCTACAGGGTCAGCCGAGGTCATCCATGGTCACCAATATTGTATGTCAATAACTCTCGACATAATGACGACAGAACAGTGAAACCGACACCCATGTGTTTGTCTCGTCGAGGCACGTCTTCCCATATGCAACATGCCCTACTTGGGTCACCACTTGACCTGAGGTCAATTTTTTTAGTTGACCTAACCTGGTCAACACTAATATGAGTCGAAGCTCCTTGACGAGACAAACACGATGGCGTCAACATTATTGCGTTGTCATTAGGTAAAAAGCTATTCGTGAAAACTGTTTTGTAAACAAAATAGCCTTTTTGACATTTGTTGAGCTCTGGAGCCTAAACTATTGACCTGAGCTAAAATCTGAAGAAACCTTAGCGATTGCATTTTTCAAGAGCTTTCCATTTATTCTCTCCGTGTGTTTCTAGCTATCATAGTTCCTGTGATATCTGGGGGTTTCTGGACCGAAGTCCCAAAACTGGGAAATCTGACCTTTGATGACCTCTGGTGACTTCAATATTGACTTCAGGAAAACAAAATATCTGAAGTACCTTCGAATGTGCTTGTCGAGAGCTTTCGAACGGACTTTTTCGCGTCTTTCTAGCCCTTTTAGTTTTCGAGTTAGAGGCGGGGGTACCCCCCCCCCGCGAAGGCGGCGCTGAGCACCGGCACGGCGCGGGTTTTTAGAAGTGGTATAGGACCTTTTGTAATGGACACAGAGTCTGACAGAGGAACACAGAGACACAGAGTCTGACAGAGGCACACAGAGACACAGAGTCTGACAGAGGCACACAGAGACACAGAGTCTGACAGAGGCACACAGAGACACAGAGTCTGACAGAGGCACACAGAGACACAGAGTCTGATAGAGGAACACAGAGACACAGAGTCTGACAGAGGCACACATAGACACAGAGTCTGACAGAGGCACACAGAGACACAGAGTCTGCACAGAGGAACACAGAGACACAGAGTCTGACAGAGGCACACAGAGACACAGAGTCTGACAGAGGCACACAGACACAGAGACACAGAGTCTGACAGAGGCACACAGAGACACAGAGTCTGATAGAGGAACACAGAGACACAGAGTCTGACAGAGGCGCACAGAGACACAGAGTCTGCACAGAGGAACACAGAGACACATAGTCTGACAGAGGAACACAGAGACACAGAGTCTGACAGAGGCACACAGAGACACAGAGTCTGACAGAGGCACACAGAGACACAGAGTCTGACAGAGGAACACAGAGACACGGAGTCTGACAGAGGAACACAGAGACACAGAGTCTGACAGAGGAACACAGAGAAACAGAGTCTGACAGAGGTACACCGAGACACAGAGTCTGACAGAGGAACACGGAGACACAGAGTCTGACAGAGGAACACAGAGACACAGAGTCTGACAAAGGAACACTGAGACACAGAGTCTGACAGATGCACAATGAGACACATAGACACAGAGTCTGCACAGAGGCACAGAGAGACACAGAGTCTGACAGAGGAACACAGAGACACAGAGTCTGACAGAGGAACACAGAGACACAGAGTCTGACAGAGGCACACAGAGACACAGAGGCACACAGAGGCACAGAGTCTGACAGAGGCACACCGAGACATAGAGTCTGCACACCTATATGTTACGGCCAGCGGTATCATAATTTGTACTGACTTGGCGTTTCTGTTCTCTTATGTGTAACTTGTTTAGTCCTGATCTTCGGTGTTGTCTCTTCCTTTCTAATGTCCGAAATTGTCACATATTATTTCGTTATGTATGTCATACGTCTGGATAATGAGCACGTTAATTGTTTGGCCGGCTTGGTAAGTACCATGACTGCCAAAACATAAATACATCGTAAGCGATGTCACGGGCGAATCCAGGGGGGGGGGGCAAGGGGCCATACCCCCTCATAGGTCCTGCAACTATGATCCCCCCACGGTCAGACGTACAGTTGTAAAAATTGCCTTTGCAGCAGTCAAAATCCAGTTATCCACATTTAGAAACCTGCAAATTTCGCGTCGCTTCGCGGCATGATACACAATTCGCAATTGCTTATAAACAAGAAATGGGAAAATGAATTAATTAAGTGTCTTGCGTGACAGAGGCTCTCCTTAGCGGTACCTAACTGCTAGTCCCAGGGTCCACTCCCTTCGTACAATATTAACTGTCAAGCGGGCTCCATGTTTAGCTATTCTGCCGAGTTCCGAAAAAAAGGCGACTCGAACGCAAAGACGCGGACATCGGCTCCCGGAAACTGCTCCAGCGGTGCCCAACTTGCTGGACCGAAGAGCTAATAGTGGGGACCAGGCCAGGACCATCTCCCCAAGCCAACTCCCACCAGGCTCATCCAGATACACAGGAACCATTTGTGCGCGGAAAAGTCGTTCTGCCTCTTGCTGCTTTTAAACCGTTGGCACTGTTATCAGTTGTTTGTTACAGTTCGGTACATACCTGTGTATACAGTTAATATCATATGTACCTACTACTGAGCGCTGACTGCCACCGGTCATCGTGATTTACTATCCGAGGAATATGTATCTGCAAAAAACTACCTTAATTTCAATGTTTGTTATCATATTGAGATGTGCAATCAGGAATAGGGGTTACCTGAGCCTTGGCTCCACTCACGGTCGGGTTCCAATATTTAAATTTCGTTTTCCACGACCTAAAATTGACATGTTCACGCCGCTTCGCGGCGTCACATCGGTGGCCATCGTCATAACGAAGCCATCGTCATCGTCTTCGGTTCGTTGTAACGGTGAATTGAATGAATAACATTTTTAGCTTCTTATCCTCTACAAGGCCCATATTTCTGGGTTTTATCAGGCAAACCCGTACAATTTCGCGCCGCTTTATGGCGCTAAATAATAAGTGCCTACTATAGCATGAAAACCACATTCAAAATGCTTCAAAGGCACACGCATACAAATTGGGTTACATTTTTTTCCGTCATATTATCCGACCCCTCGCTCAAAAAAAATCGGCGACGCCCCTGCCTACCCCCCCCCCCCCCCCCCCCCCCCCCTCTCTCAGCTCAGCAACTTTTTGGAAATACGCCACTGGATTTGCCCCCTCCCCAGCCGACGGGGTCCATCGTATAGCGATGTCCATCGTATACATCGTATATTGGTGTACGTGGAAGTCGGCCGTATTTCATGTTTGTTCCATTCTGCGTATGGTATTCCTACGCACTCACCAATTCACTATTTTCCTGAAAACATTCTGTTTCACAGCCACTTTCTATTGGCTTGTCTCCAACGAAAGCGCCTAAGTTCCCAGCTCGTTAAAAGTACCAGCTGTCACCAAGCTCGTGCGCAGCGACTCTGAAGGAACAATCCATCGACCTGGCAACAGAGGTGTCGAAACGAACCCTGCCCCATCCCCATCGCCCGAGGCGCCGAGCCTCGCGACGCGAGCCAGTGCAGGAAGGGGGGGGGGGGCAGCTGGCACGCGCCTCGGGTGTTTGGGTAGTTAGAGCTGCAGTATTTGCTGCCCGCCGACCCGCCGTATATCAAGAGGGAAGTTGGTATTATTATTTATGAAAAGGGTAGTTCACCTTTACATATTTCTTGAAGTTGGCAGCAAGGGGCATCTTTAGCTCAAAAATACGAATATGACTTTGGGTTGAACCATAGATGGATATATGTGGAGAAAAAGTAAGTTTATCTTTGTATGGCACGTGACATTGGTTGTTATGGCTCCGCCTGGCGCCCACTACAGTCTCTGACAATGGGCCGCCGCGCCGCGCGGGCGGCTGAGCAGATATTAGCGAGGCGTCGTGATCAGAGACTACGTGCCAGAGAGTGTATCAAAAGCCCCGGATGTAAGGGCAACAAATCAGCCAATCAGCGATGGGAGATACGATGCCCGCTGTGCAAAGGAAGAACCACGTATGCCACGGTTTTTCGGACGTTCCGGCTTCTAGGACTCCGGTAGGCCAATTTTAATTAATTATGGGGTTTCTATGAAGATGTGAAAGCTTCTCAAGTCAATTTTCGAGCATGGAGTACAGCTTGGCTATCTGAACTAAAGACCCCATTGACAATGTGAACTGTTTCCTATAATGGTGATAAGACTATGTGACCAATGGTGATAAATAACGATGAAGGTGATAAGATAAGATAAGAGATCCCGAAAACGGACTCCGGGATCTGATCCTATGATATGGATCCGAATGCACAGCACAGGGATCATAGATCCACCTCATTTGTCCAGTCAGTTTGTCGTATATTTGATGAGGTTTATGTCTCC
>JAXIVJ010018693.1:0-17500 GCA_036785665.1 Chirona hameri
GGCCGAGTTTGTGTTCCCGGACCGCGGGTCTCACATCACCATGGCAGCTCCGTTTATGACGTCATACCTGCGACACGCTCTGGCGGTGGGCCGGCGCCGTAATGCTCCTGTCACTGCTGGAATGGCGCCCCATGTCCTGCCCGATGACATCGAACTCAGGTCAGAGGTCAGGGACACCTGTCAGAGGTACTCAGGTCTCAGGGACACCTGTCAGAGGTCAGCAACACCTGTCAGAGGTCAGGGACACCTGTCAGAGGTCAGATACACCTATCAGAGGTCAGATACACCTATCAGAGGTCAGGGATACTGTCAGAGGTCGGGACACCTGCCAGAGGTCAGAGACACCTCTCAGAGGTCAGATACACCTATCAGAGGTCAGGGATACCTGTCAGAGGTCAGGGACACATGTAAGAGGTCAGAGACACCTATCAGAGGTCAGTGATACATGTCAGGCGTCAGACATATCTGTCAGAGGTCAGGGACACCTGTAAGATATACGACACACCTGCCAGAGGTCAGGGACACCTGTCAGAGGTCAGGTATACATGTCAGAGGTCAGTCACATCTGGCAGAGGTCAGGGACACCTGTCAGAGGTCAGGGATACCTGTCAGAGGTCAGGGACACTGTAGTGGTCAAAGACACCTGGCAGCGGTCAGGGACACTTGGCATAGGTCAGGGACACCTGCCAGAGGTAAAACACACCTGTCAGAGGTGAGTTATACCTGTCAGAGGTCCGGAACACCTGTCAGAGGTCAGGGATACCTGTCAGAGGTCAGGGACACCTGTAGTGGTCAAAGACACCTGGCAGCGGTCAGGGACACCTGGCATAGGTCAGGGACACCTGCCAGAGGTAAAACACACCTGTCAGAGGTGAGTTATACCTGTCAGAGGTCCGGAACACCTGTCAGAGGTCAGGGACACCTGTCAGAGCTCAGGGACACCTGCCAGAGGTCAGGGAGGACACCTGCCAGAGGTCAGGAGGACACCTGTCAGAGGTCAGAAACACCTGGGAGAGGTCATGATATTTGTCAGATGTCAGGAGACACCTGTCAGAGGTCAGGGACACCTGTCAGAGGTCAGATACACCTGTCAGAGGTTAGGGACACCTGTAAAAAGTCAGGGACACCTGTCAAAAGTCAGGGACACCTGGCAGAGGTCAGGAATCCCGTCAGAGGTCAGGAATACATGTCAGACGTTCGGCACATCTGTCAGAGGTCAGGGGACACCTGTCAGAGGTCAGGGGACACATGGAGAAGTCAGGGATACCTGGCAGAGGTCAGAGACACCTGGCAGAGGTCAGAGACACCTATCAGAGGTCAGATACACCTATCAGAGGTCAGGGACACCTGTCATAGGTCAGGGACAACTGTCAGAGGTAAGGTATACATGTCAGAAGTCAGACACATCTAGCAGAGGTCAGGGAAACCTGTCAGATGTACGACACACTTTTCAGAGGTCAGGTCACCTGTCAGAGGTCAGGAACATCTGTCAGAGGTCAGGGATATCTGTTAGAGGTCAGGAACACCTGGGAGAGGTCAGGATATTTGTCAGATGTCAGGAGACACCTGTCAGATGTCAGAGACACCTATCAGAGGTCAGATACACCTATCAGAGGTCAGGGATACCTGTCAGAGGTTGCATGGACACGTGTAAGAGGTCAGGGGCTCATGTCAGGGGTCAGTTAACACCTATCAGAGGTCAGTGACACCTGGCAGAGGTCAGGGACACCTGACAGAGGTCAGGGACAGCTGGCAGAGGTCAGGGATACCTGCCAGAGGTCAGGGACAGCTGGCAGAGGTCAGGGATACCTGTTAGATGTCAGGAACACCTGTCAGATGTCAGATAACACCTATCAGAGACCAGGGACACCTGTCAGAGGCCAGATAACACCTGGGGCATTCCACGACAGATCGACCAAGTCATAACACCATACATATCATATTTCGATAAAACTACGTGTCGGGGGTTATCTGGGCCGTAGATGCACGCTGTTAAATTTCCAGCCCCGTCCGTCGAATGGATTTTGAATTATAGCCTCAGGCATCTTTTTGATGTCGCGCAAAGCTCTAATTTTCAGCGGGCAATATCTCACATCTCAATCATGCGAGTCATACAAAAATATATATCATCTGAATCATCATTAACAACACAACACATTCATCCCCTTTACAGGATCTACTAAACGTACGATATAGTCCACACGCACACAGCCACCGCGACCTACACAATCCGCTCGTAGAAGAGCATGTAGGCCTGTGCCTTGAGCACCTTGACAAGCGTCACTTCTGTGACGTGTGGTGTCACTGACGTGGAACCTCCGGTTTCGGCTGCTCCGGTTCCGAGGCCGGCTGCGGCTCTGGTTTTGGCTGTTCCTACTCGACTGTTTCAGTACCGGCGTTGTCGGCTATCTCTGAGGTCACTGAGGCCTGTGCAGCGCTCTGCTCGGTCTGCTCGGCCCGCTGCCGCGCCCGCTCGCACGCCACCCTGAACGCATCCGTAACAAGCGGAGTCAGCAGCTCCGAGTTAACGGTCATCTTGTCGTGCCGCCGTCGCACGCGCACGTAGGCCGTGTAGTGGCCGCTGGTGAGCCTGCCACTGTGCTCCGCCACGCCGAGCAGCGAGTACAGCACGCGCTGCTGGCCGGGCCGCATCTGGGGCAGATCCTGACTGATTGATGAGCAGAAGGGCGCCAGATCAAACTGTTCCCCAAACTGCACGTGCTGGGTAACCTTGCTGGGTAACCTTGCGTAGGTAACCTTGCGTAGTTGCACACCTCAAACCTCTTCAGGTGGATGGTGAGTACCGGCGGCGGGGTGTAGATGAGCAGCTGCTTAATGGCGTCACTGTACACCGTGGCCCTCTTCTCTTCCTTCTCTGATAGAGGCAGACGTTTGTTCCGCAGCTCAGTGCAGCTGTCGCAGCCTAACTTATTGTTCCCTGCCAGCAGCTCCGGCGCCGTGGACTGGTTCAGACAGGTCAGCAGGCTGCACTCGCCGGAGGCCGCCTGGTAACGCGGCGCCAACGTGGTTAGAGCCCGGTGCAGCCACTCGGACTGGGTCAGTACCGGCGGCCTGTCCCCGTCAGCGCCGGAGTTGTCACTCGGGGTAGGTCTGCCATCAGCAGGCCCGGCGTCCTCAGATGGGGTCAGTTTGGAAGCCGTGGTAGACTCGGTAGCGGAGGGAGGCTCTGCGGAGGCTGCTTTAATCGGCTCAGGCACGACGCTGCCGCCGCCACCACCGCTGGCCGCAGGCTCGCCGTTCTGTGGAGCGCCAGTCCGGCTACAGTCGACCGCTGCGGACACCAGCCGGCTCAGTCTGACCGCCGTCACCCCGTCTGGCCGGTAACACCCGACGAGTCATCCTTTGGCTCCTCCTCAGTCCGGACACAGTCCCTGTTAACGCTGTCTGCCCCACCTGTCGGACCGTTCTCGAACGCCTCCGCTCTGCCAGCGTCGCCCTCCTCATATTCTCCCTCCACCGCGGCACCATGTTGTGGCCCGTCAAGTCCCTTTGCACCACCATGCAGGGTACGGTTCAGCTTGTCGTCGGCGACAGGAAGGGAGAGAGCCCAGGTATGGCTCCAATCGGTACTTGATGTTCTTGCACTCCTGGCATACCACCAGACTAACGAGCTTTCCTCTGAAGATGGTGTCTACGGTGGTGTGAGACATCTGAATGTTCAGCGGGTGCATCATTTGCTTCTGGCTCAGTTTGAGGTCTTCCAGACTGATTTGCTCCATAAGAGCAAACAGCATCTCGTGCGCATCTTGCTGCTCACTCCCGAGCAATTGTGGCACATTCTGGCCTATCATACTGAGCAGGCGGCTAGGTGAAATGGTGTCTGCAGTGCCAGTTGAGTGCATTTTCCGCAGGAATTCGCACAGCAAGGCGGTCAAAGGTCTTCCCTCCGCCAAAACCAGCTCCACAGTCTTACCACTGATCTCCGTGAGTGTGACCTTGCGGCCTGATCTGCTGCCGATGTCTAGGTACTGTGTCAAGTAACGACACTGGCTGACACACTGCAATACCGAGTTCAGATAGCACGTGTTGCCCAAGTTGATCAGACCCTTGGCCGTGGCTGGGATGTCACCCGTGACTGGCGCTGGGCGCTGGACCACTACAGTCGCCTTTGAAACACCCGCGTACGATGCTGTGTTTGACAGCATCGTTGGTGGGAGATCGGCCGAGTCCGTCGTCTGCAGGACGCTGACGCGTTTCCCCTGACGATGGCGAGAGCCAACCGTTGCCACAGCCAAGCCGTCTCACGACGGTCGCCCGATATGGAGGTCATCCTTGCACCGAGCTCGCGAACAAATGTCTTTGTGGAAGGACCACACACTCCAGAGGTCTCGAAAGCAAGAGGTTCAAAATGGAAGCGCCGGGCAAAATCGGCGTATTTCTTTCGCTTTTTGTCCTCAGCATCGCGGGCGGCTGTTCCAGCGGAAGTGGCTGCTGATAGCACGTGGCCCTCGGCGAACGTATTAACGCAAGTGGCGTCCCAAGCTAGGCACATGCCTTTGTTGAAGGGGTAGACTGTAACGCCGTCTGGGCGCTTGCCGTCTCCACGGTCAACTCCTGTTGGCTCCAAAAGGGAGGGGATTCTTGCCGACATTAGGGCCCGCCTGACGATATCGTTCAACGCTGTGTGTCTCGGGTGTCTCCTAGCCCTGAATCTGCAGGTTAGGGCGTGATAACCCTTGCTGTCGGCCAGTGAACCGCATCTGCAGCGATGTGAACTGCAAACATCGGCTCCCACGCGAAGAGCGATGGCGACTCGCAGTGTCTCTCGATCTAAAAGAGTGCCGATGTTAGCTGCGGGTATAGCGTGCAGCCATGCGCCGCTTTCAGGGGCAGCAGCGCTCAGTAACCGAGCCCGGGCAAACTGATTGGACTCGGAAAGCAATCTGCGTTGGCTTTGTTCGACGAGCACTGCGTCCCAGGCCCCTTGCTTGTGCTGATCATCTCCGCCAGGGACGTCTCTGCCATCCGCCACGGCTTGCCAATCGGCTGCAGCCTTGTCGCGCTCTTCTGCGGCGCTTGTGATCAGTGAGACTGAAAGACAGGATGGGATAATCTGATGGCAACAGTGAAGCGACGACACATAACTCGGTAGAGCAACGTCCACCAGACGCCGAAGTCCGAGGCCACCATACCGGGTGGGAAGAACAGCCTGCTCCCAGCTGTCTCCGGTGAGCCTGACGTTGCTGAGGCTGGTCACAGCCGATTGCATGGCCGCGTCCAGCTGACCAAAGAGTCTGGCATGACGGTACAGTGGGGCGGCCCTCAGCAAGTATTGTAACTTCGGCAGCCAGAGGCAGTTGCGAAGAAGGAAGAAGGAGGTGTGGGCGTCCAGGTGGTGTAGACGCTCGATCATATGTTCAAGCTCCTCCTGCTTCCCCGCTATGACTGCTTCAGCCGCAGCTTCACTGATGGGTTCCCCGAGAATGGTCAGCTCCGAGTCCTGCAGAACGGCTGCTCCTGGAATAAGCTGATGTAGGTTTCCGACTGCGCAGCTCCTCTGCTCGTCAGAGATGTCGGCCGGTAAGATGATCTCGCATTTGTTGGGGTTGATGTTAAGACCAATGCTGGCCATACCCGGGATCAGCTGCCTCAGGTCCGGGCAGATGGTGCTGACCTTGCCGCCGATGGTCCCATCATCAAGGTACCAGCAATTGAACGGTGCGGTCACGGCATTGATCACTTGATCGATGGCCAGCGAGAAAACAGCCGGCCCGCTCGGGTCACCTTTTTGGAGTCCGGTGGCGGAACTGATGATGGATGTTCCGCAGAAGAGTGGCGTTGGCTCGCTGTACGCTTGCCATAAAAGGTGAAAAAGCGTTGGTGCGCGCTCTCGGACCTGGCGCAGGAAGTAATCCCTCCGAACGCTGTTGAATGCGTTGCGCATGTCTATTTTAATGATGGCGCTGTCCTCGCTGAGATCTTGACTGAACTGCCGTGTTGAATGCGCCGTAGCCTCGCATCCACCTGTGGTGGCGTACCCAAGCTGCGTTGGTCGCAGATGCTCGCCCAGCTCAGCACTGAGGGGCCTCAGAGCCAGCTTGGTTGCCAGCCGTCGATATGTGCTTCCGACGGCAATCGGTCTGACGCCACCATCTGGCTTGCGAAGCGCCGTCAACACGGCTCCGAAAAGGCAGCATGTGCGTCACCTCTGGCAGGTCTTGGTACGTCACCTCTGAGGACCAGGTTGACAAAGGCCGTCAGGGCCGTGATGAGTCGCGCGCCAGCTTCTCCCGCAGACCGGCTGGTCAGGTCCTTGAGGTGGGCTGGCCGGAGGCCGTCCAGACCTGCGCTTGATCCGTTGTGAAAGGAGGCGATGGATTGCACCACCTCGACCCTGGTGACCTGACACGGTTGGATGGTCTTATCGGGTCCAAGTGGCATAGCCAGATCAGCTGGGGCGGGTGGGTGTTTGAGCTGCAGACTCTCAATGATCTCTTGCGAGCTCTGAGCAATTTGGTCCTTGGAGGCCAGCAGGCGAATGGCCCCGCGCACGTCTCCGTCTTCCAGTTTGGCTGCCACTCCGCGCTGTAGACGCTCGCTGTTCTCCTCAGGTTGCGGACGTCGCCGCTTCTTGTAGCTTGAAGGCTGCTTTAGAGTGCTGGCGCCGGAAGGCGCGTAAGAGTCTTTAGGAGCGGCTGAGCTCATAGAACTGTTTACTTGTCGCCTGATCTTCGATGTGAGTGACGTGTTGTCAGTTATGCCAGCCTCACGTTCCGGCACATATAACGCGAGGTATGGAAACAGAAGCAGCCTCTCCCAAGTAGTCTCAGTATTGTGTTCTACTGTGGTTTCGATGAGGGTAGTCATGGCATCGGCTGTGGGGATTCTGGCGCCCTTAGGAATACGTCTAATTACTCGGTGAGTCTGCCTGAGCCGAGCTAGGCAGGTTGCCAGGTCGCTGCCATCTTGTAAGATATCCGGTGTCGGCGTGACGGGACTGGTGAGGGAGCGTTCGGCCTCGAGATTCAGCGACGACTCGCTGATCAGTGTGCAGTCCCTGATGCCGACACATCTTGGACATCACCAACGCGCCAGGGCATCGGCCTCCGTCCGTTTGAGGTGCGCGCACGTAAGATGCCAATGTCGACCGCAGGAGTCACACTTGATGTGCCGCTTTCTCTTGTTTATGGTGCCACAGCCATAACAAGTGGCCGAGGGTAAAGTCTCGGCCGTAGTGCAGAGTTGTGGCTGGCTTTCAGATACAAAATGGACATTTTCGTGTGAGGACTGCCTACCCGACACTGCTGCAGAATTCGCTTCAACTGGTATTGATATTGTTACTGAAGCTGTGCCCGGTTCCCGCCTCATATTTAGAAAGGTGTGAGAGGTGCTTCTGCAGCGGTCCAGCTGGCGAGGTGATGTTGGATTCTGCGGTGCTGCAGTAGGCTGGCTTGAGGCAGGGTAGGCTGCCCGAAGCAGGCGATGGTTGCCTGACTGCTGCGCTGACTTACTGCATGCAGGGCAAACGGCCTCCTTGAATATGTACTGCTCTTAGATGTCCAGAGCGCCTTATGAACTTGCCCTTTTTCTTGCATGAAAACTTCCGACCAGATCATAGTCAACCCAGGATCATATTTTTTCAAATTGGGTGGCACCATTTAGCGTAAATAGTCCATATTCATTTGCGGATCCAGAAGTTTAAGAGGTGTTGGAAATTCCAGGATCTTGTTATGATGATTTGCACGAGACTCAATACAAAAATGAAGAGGAGATGGCTTTTCGTGCTTAACGCGATTTTAAGAAAAAAGTCCGAAATATTACATTTTTTAAACGCTAATAGTTACTTAATTATTAACTTCTGACTTATTCAAATATGAGGAAAATAAGATACGTTACATTAGGAACATTTATATATGCGTTACAGTGTATGATACTGTCTCGTTACGACAAAATAGGCTAAACCGGCGGAGCAACAACGGTGAGGCTGAATTTCTCAGACACCAAAAGAGCCTATTATCTACCTAATATTTCTACCTAATATTCTAACCATAAATTAATAATACATGAATACTTTTTGAAAATACAAATTTTTGGAATTTAAACACGTGATATTAGGTAAAATCACGTGATTTTATAATGTGGCCATTTAAAATTCGGATTTTTTTCCCATGCCAGAATCGACTTCGATACACAAGTCTTTGATAGTAAAGAAATTGGAGATATGCTTTTTCTCAAAATATTTTATTTATATTTTTGTATTTGGAAAAATCATAGTCAGCACGTCTTTGGTAATAACTTTTCACGTAATTGTGCTAGAGAGCCCAATTCAACGGCACTATGCTTATCTCGTCGACCAGATTTTAATTATATATAATATGAGCCTTGTAGTCGCTCTGTGACCTCAAGGTAACGTGACCTGAGGTCACCTGGTGCAGCCCACGTCAGATCGACCAAGCCATAACACCCTACATCTCAGATTTCAATAAAACTACGTGTAGTGGGTTATCTGGTCCGTAGATTCACACTGCAATTTTCAGCCCCGTCCTTTGAATGGGTTTTGAGTTATAGGCTCAGGCATCTTTTTTATATCGCGCAAAGCTCTAATTTTCAGCGAGCGATATCTCCCATCTAAATCATGGAAGTCATATAAACTTATATATCGTCAGAATTGTCAAACACCGTAGAATAATGTGTTTTTTAATACGAAAATTTTGGAATTTTAACATGTGATCTCAGGTCAGATCACGTGATTTTATAATGTGGCCATTTACAATTCTGATTTTTTGTTTTCATACCATAAACGACTTTCATATATAAGTCTTCGATGGTAAAAAAATGGAGATATATTTGTCTCAAAATATTTTCTGTATATTTTGTTGTGGAAAAATAATGGTCACCAGCACGTCTTCGGTAATAACTTTGCACGTAATTGTGCTAGAGAGCTAAACTCAACAACATTATATTTTACTCGCCGATCTGCATTCAATGATACATAACATGACACCTGCAGGTCACTCCATGACCTCAAGGTCACGTGACCTGAGGTTGATTTACGAAATCACTTGGCTTGATTATACAATAAATAATTTGTTGGAATTTTTCGTTTTATTTGACAAAGTAGAACATTTGTATCTTGAGAAGACACTTTTAGCTACGTTTATAGCATTCTCGGTCTGCAAATAAGGATGCGAACATTTGATTTATTGACGATCCACAGACGCCTCTATCGGCGAAATATTGAATCATGTCATCACGTGATCTTGATCACTGAGTGTAATAGGTGTCACGTGATTCGAAGAGCCTGCACCTTCCTATTCCACCTAAAAAATCATGCACTTTAACTGAGAACATTACGAAATCACGTGACTTGACTTTAGGTCATGTCAAAATTGTTTTTTTCAGATTCAAATAAAACAAAATAAAAAACATTACATTAACTTGTGGTCAATGGCAATTCTGACGATAATATGACGGTTTCTATAATTCGAATATTTATATGGGGGATATCGCCCGCTGAAAATTAGAGCTTTGCGCGACATCGAAAAGATGCCTGAGGCTATAACTCGAAAACCATTGGACGGACGAAGCTGAAAATTTAACAGCGTGAATGTATGGCCCAGGTAATCCCTGACATGTATTTTCATCGGAATATGAGAGGTAGAGTGTTATGTGTTGGTCGATCTGACGTGGACTGCACCGGGTGACCTCAGGTCACGTAACGTTGAGGTCACAGCGCCTACAAGGCTCATGTTATGTTAAGGCTCAACTTAAAAAAATTGGCCTCAGGTCAAGGTCAAGTGGTAACCCAAGTAGGGCATGTTGCATATTGGAAGACATGTCTCGACGAGACAAACACATTGCTGTCTGTTTTACTTCTCTATCTTCATTATGTCAGGAGTTATTGACAAACAAGTGATGGTGATCTCGTATGACCTCAAATGACCCCATAGGGGTCACTGAACAAAACTTACACTTGGATCATCAAGAATATCCCATAATAACATGATCCAGAAGTAATTGGACTAATATCATGCATATCCTTGAAATAGGAAGCATTTTTATATTTCCCATTTACTTATTATGGGAAGGTTACGAAATTGACCTGACCTTAGGTCACCGATATCAAAATTCCGAGATAAACTAATTGTAAGTACTGATGCCCTCATGACATCCTGTAAGTTGCAAACTAATCTGTGAGAAACTCTGCCTTTGGCACAACTGCAAACATTTTTGGAGGTGGGGTCACTTGACCTGGTCTGGTGACCTGACCTGAGATGACCTGATATATTTTTTCTTCAAAGTGTGCACAATTGATGTCCGAACAGGTGTGTCAAAACCCGGCGGTGCTGTGCGCCGCCGTTTTTTTTTGCTATCCACGAAAAACCTGAGTGGGGGGGGGGGGGGGGGGGGGAGGGAATCAACCCCCTGCAGTGCACGGTTTAATCTATGGTTCATGGCGATTCTGATCATTTAAATCAGGTCGACAGGATAAGCATAGTGCCGTTGAATTGGGCTCTCTAGCACAATTGCATGCAAAGTTATTACCAAAGATGTGCTGCTGGTGCCCATGACTTTTCCAAATACAAAAATATAAATACATATTTTGAGAAAAAACATATCTCCATTTTTTTTTACCATCGAAGATTTATGTATCGAAGTCGATTCTGGCATGAAACAAATCCGAATTTTAAATCACCACATGATAAAATCACGTGATTTTACCTAATATCACGTGTTGAAATTCCAAAATTCTGGCATTTTCAAAAAGTATTTATATCATATTAATATATGGTTCATGATGATTCTGATATTTATTTGTGTATGACTCACATGATTGTGATGGAAGATATTGCCCGCTGAAAATTAGAGTTTTGTACGACATTGCAAAGTTGCCCGAGGCTGTAACTCGAAAACTATTTGAAGGACGAGGCAGCAAATGTCACAGCATGAATCTACGGCCCAGATAACCCCCAAGATGTGTATCGAAATCTGAGATATAAGGTGTTATTTCGATATTTTTTGGGTCGATCTGTCCTGGAATGCCCCACCTATCAAAGGTCAGATAACACCTGTCAGAGGTCAGGGACACCTGTCAGAGGTCAGGGACACCTGAGAGGTCAGGGATACCTGTCAGAGGTCAGCTACACCACACTGCCGTTCGGGCTGTGTCTTGATATGTGCTCAGATCCCAGAAACGGATCTCAGATCAAAGGGAGTCTCGGAATGTTCCAACAACGGATCTTCTTCCACGAGACTCACGGAAAAGTGCAGCAGCGGATCAATGAATCTGGAATCCGTGTAGATTCATTGCCAACCATTTCAAATTTGAGATTCCCGTGGAGCCATCGACATATTAGAAGAAGACGTCAAGAAATTCGTGGATCGGGATCCAGATTTCGTGGATATGATCCCCGACCGGTTTTGTGATTGGCACACATGTCGGTGTCGATATAAGGAATGGGCTGCATTAGGGTAGGTGATACGTCAGCAGGTGTGGTAGTGTTTTGCGTTCAGTGCTTTGTTTCGTCACCCACGTTTAAGAATCAGCCTCAACATCTGGCAGCCATCTCAACAGCCCGGATTTCCCATAACATAACGCTGTTTTTTTCTTCAGGAACTCCATCGTAACATCCGTGGTGCTGGCCAAACGAGCTGAAATCGAGGCCGGGGTTGACGGATTCCTGGCTTATGATCCGAAACTGGTCCCCTCCCTCCACCAGGTATGTCAAATGAATACACTGGCTTCTTGATTCATAATATGATACGTTTGATCTGTATGATAATCTAATGCGTCTTCATTGTGTTTCGTATTTTGGTTTGGTTTGATTGTGATCAAGAACCATGTAGAACCGTCCCTGCTGCGCAAAATCTGCTATGACGTCACCGAGGGCAAACTTATATCCGGCATAGCAAGCTAAATATATGAAACACTACTTCGCAAGTTACATACATGTAAAGTACATCATCAATAATGTATGTTAGACAGTATCAATCAGTGGCGTACCCAGGATTTACTCCAGGAGGGGGCAATTTTTGCTCAGGGGGGCATAAAGGACCCCCACCAAAAAACAAACTCGCCAGATTTGGCCCACTGTATTTGTAAATTTAAATTAAATTATTTTAAAAAAATATCTGATTTTTTTATCGACCAAAGGGCACGTGCAGACCTTCAGGGGGGGGGGGGGGGGGGGGGCAATTGCCCCGTTTGCCCCCCCCCCCCCCCCTCTTGTGTACGCCTATGGTATCAAGTCTCATATTAATGCCAAGGAAACTCACAGGGATCCAACAAGTAATGCTCCGGTGACGTCACCGGGGAATTTATTGAACAGCTTATAGGTATTGGGATGACAACGGCCTGGATTGTGATAAGGCCGTTTCGGTCCGCTCGGACCATTGCGCAGCCATGGGATGACGGAGAAGGGGGTAAAGTGGGTCTAAATGGAACGCCTGCCGGGCAACCGTCCGTGGACTTACAGGGCCCTTCCCCGCAGGGCGAAGCTGCGAGGAGGGCCCAAGCCAAGAAGGCAGTCACCACTCCCGGCGGGTGGCTCGGGGGCGACCACATGCCCGGTGGCCAGCGACCATCAGACCCGGGTTAACGTGGGAGTGACAGCGGATATAGGACCGGCAGTCGGGAGGATAAAAGGGATCTGCATACTGCAGTGTTTCAGATATAGTGAGATGTATCGTTATATTTGTCACAGTTGTCCTGTGTAGGAACTAGTAACTGCGTACAGTGGTGTACCCTATCTGTGTCGGTGGATAACTAAAAAAAGGAGCCGGTGTTGCCAATACCTGGCCAATACCTGGCCCCATGTCTTTGCAGCGTCCTTGCAGACACATGTCCTGTCAGGGGGCCAAGGGGAGGGGGTGGGGGGGGGGGGGCAGTGTGGCTATGCCACCTCCCCCCCCCTGAGCAAACCTAGAGCAAACCTTTTATCTAGTGTAAACACACTAGATAAAATGCGATTCTGCGACGACCCGACATCACCCCCCCCCCCCCCCGTCAACAACTTTTCGCTAACGAAACGGAACGAAATTTGATCCCGTCATTGACGTGCCCCCCCCCCCCCCCCCTGATAAAAATCATGGCTACGTGCCTGTGTCCTGCTGACATGTATCGAGATCAGTGTTCTGCCTCTGACCTCTGAGCGCCGGTATCATGTGCCGCAGCTGTGGGAGGTGGTGCACCCGGGATCGGTAGCGCCACCTGACCTGTCGCAGTTGCTGGCGGTGCCGCATGGCGGCGCCACCAGCGGGGGCCTGCACGAGAACGTGTGCGTGAGTGTGCTGTTCATCCACGCATGGCTGGGCGGCCGCGGCCACTTCGTCTACCGCGGGAAGGTGGAGGACTCGGCGACGGCCGAAATATCGCGCTCCCAGCTCTGGCAGTGGTGCCGACACCGGGTGAGACGGGACACTGGAATGGCCTTTCACCTGAGAACGCAAAATGTGAATGGGTACTTCGTTACTTGACAAAAAAGTTAGGTTATGACATATATAGTATATACGAAATATGATGACATTTTAAAGAAAGATGCCGCTATGATCGATCAAATGAGCTGAACAGAAGAGTTATGTATTTTGAGAACGAGAGTGAAATACGGAGTGATTGCTGCTCTGAAAATACAGGTGATCAGCTGCCACCAGACTGGTGACCGGCGATGGCTCTTCATATCCCACCACCAGACTATGACTCCGACTCGCTTGTTCATCACGACATTATGACTCTTGCTCACTGTGTCTCACCAACAGACTGTGACTGACTCGCTGTGTCTCACCAACAGACTGTGACTGACTCGCTGTGTCTCACCAACAGACTGTGACTGACTCGCTGTGTCTCACCAACAGACTGTGACTGACTCGCTGTGTCTCACCAACAGACTGTGACTGACTCGCTGTGTCTCACCAACATACTGTGACTCTTACTCACTGTGTCTCACCAACAGACTGTGACTGACTCGCTGTGTCTCACCAACAGACTGTGACTGACTCGCTGTGTCTCACCAACAGACTGTGACTGACTCGCTGTGTCTCACCAACAGACTGTGACTTTGACTCGATGCGTTCATCACCAGATTGTTCCTCATCACCAGACTCTGACTCTGACTCGCTGTTTCGCCACCAGACCATGACTCTGTCTCTCTATGTCTCCCCGCCAGACCATGACTCTGTCTCTCTATGTCTCCCTACCAGACCATGACTCTGTCTCTCTATGTCTCCCTACCAGACCATGACCCTGTCTCTCTATGTCTCCCCACCAGACCATGACTTTGTCTCTCTATGTCTCCCTACCAGACCATGACTCTGTCTCTCTATGTCTCCCTACCAGACCATGACTCTGTCTCTCTATGTCTCCCCACCAGACCATGACTCTGTCTCTCTATATCTCCCTACCAGACCATGACTCTGTCTCTATATGTCTCCCTACCAGACCATGACTCTGTCTCTCTATGTCTCCCTACCAGACCATGACTCTGTCTCTCTATGTCTTCCTACCAGACCATGACTCTGTCTCTCTATGTCTCCCCACCAGACCATGACTCTGTCTCTCTATGTCTCCCTACCAGACCGTTCTGTACGACTCGGACGAGCCGGTGACTCTGGAGCTGGTTTTCGCTGAGATCGAGAACGCCATGAACCTGCTGAAGAAGGCCGGCACCGACGTCTCCGACGCCGTACCGCTGCTGAAGAGCCTGATACGCAGCAAAGAGTTCATCCCCTTCATCACCACCTTCCTCAGCGAGCTGCCCGCCGTCCAGGAGGCTGCCTGAAAGGACAGAGCTGCGGCGGCGGCAGCCCTGTTGCTGCGCGGCGGCGGTCAGGTGTGAATACAGGGTAGTGGTGGTGGTACAGAGCGCGCCAACTGTGGCCATCCCGGCTGCTGGACGGTGTGTGAGGCAATCTCAGCCCCGTGTCATCAGGTGCCAGGTGTCATGTGTCGGAGGTGGCGGCGAGGCAGCAGTGGAGCAGCTCTCTCGAGCTGCAGCATAGCAGCCAGTGTGTGGTGTTTCCATTATTGAGATATGCACAATATAGCTGAGGAATGCGTGGTGTGGGTTTCATCGTACTTTGTTATCATACGTGTAATAGTCGTAGCACTGTTGAAAGGCACCCTGGTACCCTCAGAAGACAGCTAGCCGCCCTCACAACGCATTATGCCGCCCTCAGAAGGTACATCGCCGCCTTCGGAAGGCATTATGCCGCCCTCGGAAGGCATCATGCCACCCTCGGAAGGCATCATGCCGCCCTCGGAAGGCATCATGCCGCCCTCGGAAGGCATCATGCCGCCCTCGGAAGGCATCATGCCGCCCTCGGAAAACATCGTGTCGCCCTCGGAAAACATCGTGTCGCCCTCGGAAGACATTTTGCCGCCCTCGAAGTGCATTATGCCGCCCTCGGAAGATGTCTTGTCGCCCTCGGAAGGCATCCTACCGCCATAAGAGCGCATGATGCCGCTCTTGGAAGGTTTCATGCCGCCCTCGGAAGACATCTTGTCACCCTCGGAAGGCATATTGCCGCCCTCAGATCGCATTATGCCGCCCTCGGAAGGCATCATGCCCTCCTCAGAGTCCAGAGAGCATTATGCCTAAAACATCTTGCCGCCCTCGGAAGACATTTTGCCGCCCTCGGAAGTGCATTATGCCGACTTCGGAAGGCATCATGCCGCCCTCGGAAAGCATCGTGTCGCCCTCGGAAAACATCGTGTCGCCCTCGGAAGACATTTTGCCGCCCTCGGAGTGCATTATGCCGCCCTCGGAAGATGTCTTGTCGCCCTCGGAAGGCATCCTGCCGCCCTAAGAGCGCATGATGCCGCTCTTGGAAGGTTTCATGCCGCCCTCGGAAGACATCTTGTCACCCTCGGAAGGCATATTGCCGACCTCAGATCGCATTATGCATTATGCCGACCTCGGAAGGCTTCATGCCGCCCTCGGAAGGCATCATGCCGCCCTCGGAAAACATCGTGTCGCCCTCGGAAAACATCGTGTCGCCCTCGGAAGACATCTTGTCACCCTCGGAAGGCATATTGCCGCCCTCAGATCGCATAATGCCGCCCTCGGAAGGCATCATGCCCTCCTCAGAGTCCAGAGAGCATTATGCCTAAAACATCTTGCCGCCCTCGGAAGACATTTTGCCGCCCTCGGAAGATGTCTTGTGGCCCTCGGAAGGCATCTTACCGCCCTCAGAGCACATTATGCCGCCCTTGGAAGACATCCTGCTGTCCTCAGAGCGCATTATGCTGCTCTTGGAAGGCATTATGCTGCCTTCGGAGACATATTGACGCCCTTAGAAGGCATCTTGCCGCCCTCAGAGCTCATTATGCCGCCTTTGGAAAGCATCATGTCGCCCTTGGAAAACATTTTGCCGCCCTCGGAAGACATTTTGCCGCCCTCAGAGTGCAATGTGCCGCCTTCGGAGTTCGGAAGACGTCTTGCCACCTTCGGAAGGCATCTCTTGCTACCCTCGGAAGGTATCATACCGCGCCCGGGTGGCACCTTGCCGGCTCGAAAGCGATGCGGTGTCCCGGTGCACTCAGAATGATGGCACCCTGACGCATTCAGCTTCCCTCCGACGGCGACCGGGCATCCGTGACCTTCGAAACCAATAACACGCTTTTGCCCTCTCCCCACACTCCCGATAGCGCCCTGGATGGCGCCTACGAAGAGGCCTGGACCCCCATGAAATAACCGTGACACTTTTGTAATATGCCTGGCGAGGCGTTGAAGGTGCTGACGTATTGTACCTTTCACACTCGGGGCGCCTAAAAATAGCTTGTATGAATGTCCAATGTCCATGATGTCCACAGCTCCACAGAAACGTTTTCAGCGTCGGTCACCGATTTTTACGCGAATTGGTCCTAAAGACTAAGGTCAAAACGGACCTCCTGCTTTACAAAAATCGGGTCCATTTTGACCTTACTGGTCTCCTTCAAGATCAAATTCAAGGTCAAATCGACGGGGAACGCTGTAACGCCCAAAATTGCCGTCCGATCGCGACAAATTGGTCTCAAACGATTCCTTGTGCCAGTTCCAAGATGACAAGAATGTTCCGAGTTGTGCCCCGTGACCTGCAAGGTCAAACCCCGTGATATTTAATGTCAAATTCAGGGTCAAAGGACGGGATTTTTCCCCCGTCCTTTCCATTTCCAGAATGACAAGCATTCTTAGAGTTGTGCCCCGTGACCTTCAAGTTAGCGCCCAAAGTTGGGCGCTACAGCGTTCCCCGTCCTTTGACCTTGAAGGTCACGGGTAACAAATGTACTCTAAGAATGCTTGTCATCCTGGAAATGGGCACGGGGCATCGTTTGAGACCATTTGTGTTGCAATCAGACGCAAACTTTGGGCGCTACAGCGTCCCCCGTCCTTTGACATTAAATTTTACCTTGAATGAGACCTGTAATGTCAAAATGGACCTGATTCTGGGAAACAGGGGGTTCGACTTAATCTGGAGACTAAATGTCGTAAAAATCGGTGACCGACGCTCAAAACGTTTTATAATCCCCTTGGATTGACGCGACCCAATTAGAACGACTCAACTG
>JAXIVJ010018694.1:0-22325 GCA_036785665.1 Chirona hameri
TCTTTGGTGAATTGCGTTTGAAATTTGCTTTAAAACTCTGTTTTCTACAATTTTTCAAATATTTCTCGTTTTTTTTTTACCAGCATGACGTCCTCAAAACATGATTATCTCCCAAACTACTTAACAAATTTCAATTAAATTGTAACAGCATACGTAGAATTGTTGTAAACTCAGCTAACACAAATTTCAGCAAGATGCGCCGTATGTGTAAACAGTTATTCAAGAAAAACCTCAGGGGGGCCCTGTCAGGCCCCTCCCCGTAAGGCGAGGGTTAATGATGGAAGTGGCACCGAATCCTGGCTGGACTATGTTGTCTGTACTGATGGGTTTTACTCTCTCCTCTGTGATGTTCGTATAGATTTAACCCGCGAGTCACTGGAGTTTTTTTTTAGCTCCCCTTAGGAATATTAGGAATATCTCAACAACTAATGCAGATATCGACGCCAAAACTTTCAGTACCTTTCCGAGGATCATTTTACACCTTTTGAGCAAAAATAAAGCAATTTCGTCTGATTTTTTTTTATCGAGATATAGTGAATTTAATGACGTCACTAAACACGATTTTCACACCAAAATCAGCTAAACTTTGCCAGGCCGTACAAATGCCACATTTGAAGCAAAATTCAATCGAAAAACGTTAAAAGGTAGACAATTGCAAGACCTACAAACCAGATATCTCGAAATGTTAATTTTTTTTTGGGGGGGGGGGGGGGGGGGGGGGGGTTTGACCCCAAAAATTTCAACAAACAAATTTATTTTGGAAAAATGCCCACATAATCAAATTTTCGAAGATATTAAAAAAAACGTAATACATGTCAGATAACTACATATTGAGCAACTAACATACCAAATTTAAAAATGATATTTTTTTTGACTGACATGGCATATAAAGTATGGGTAAATTATGACTGTCATATTTTGAAATTGCGTTTTTTGGCTTTTATTGACCAGATACAGACAAACAAATGCCAGCACTGCATTTTTTTAGATACAACTGATATAGCAACATGCTTTTGTCATTTCGATTTATCAATTTCAAATTTTGACCTTCAGTGACCTGAACTTGACCTGAACTTGACACTAACTTCACGTAAATGAAGTCAGATGGTAAAATGACTATCACTATCGAATTCTACGCGTAAAAGCATCCATAAAACATGTGCTGCATGACTTTCGTAGATATTTTGTGTGTAGTGACCTTTTGTTTCCAACACTCTCCAACACTCTCACCAATCTTTTCCAACACTCTCACTTTAGCTCATGTGGGATATGTATCATACCCTTGACAACACTTTGGGTGATTATAGGCGCAATCGAAGGCCATTAATGGCAAGTATTGTACATAAACTCAAATACCTCGATTTTGACGTTTGACTTGACCGTGACCTAACATGTGACCTTAATTTGAAATGTTTAAGTTTGCGTTAGGTTTATCTCATTGAGCGTTTTCGAATGCCGCCTTGCGCGTCCCGCTGCGATCATTGGCTCAGAAAATACTTGGAGGGGGGGGGGGGGGGGGGGGGGGGCTAAAAAAGCCCCCCCCCCCCCCCCCAGTGAGTCGTGTTACAGAACATACCCCAGTGACTGCCGGGTTAATGATTGTGAGCTCGGATCATTTAGCAATATTCTAAAGCTCGAGTTTGGTATATCAAATAGTTGTCCGGAGAAAGTGACCGAGAGTTATTCTAGATGGGTAGTTGACTCAGTCGATAATTCTAGCATAAATGAGTATGCCAAGTTTGTTAAAGAGGAGCTTTCCAATATCGATGTCCCATATGGTGTTTTGTACTGTCATACTCGTGCCTGTCAGGTGCATAACACTGCTATCAGTGTATACTATGAAAAGATGATAAAATGTCTTAGGAATGTCTCTCGCTCCTATATTGCTAACAGGAAACACGCTCGTGGTAAACGTATCATCCCAGGGTGGACTGAGTTCGTGGTTGAAAAGCATACACTCTACGGTGACCTTTACTCTCTCTGGGCGTTGGTAGGTAAACCTTGTCAGGGCTATATCTACAGTCAGTTGTGCATTGCGAAATCACAGTTTAAATACGCCATCTGTTTTTTTAAAGAAATGAGAAAGATCTGAGAGCTAAGGTACCGGCAGATAAGTTTGTAAATAATCCGCGTAATATGACTACTTTTTGGAAAGAGGTCCGGAGGCTTAACAGTGCTCCTCCTCTCGCTCAATCTGTGTCAGGTCTCAGTGGTGAGGCGAATATTGCAAATATGTGGAAAGATAATTTTTCTGATATTCTGAATAGCGTACATGATGATAGCTCCTTTATTCACATTGCGATATGTATGCTGATCACATATTGTCGCAGACCACGGTTATGAAGCAAAACGTGTAAACCGTGCATCAAATCCATGTGCGATTTCTACGTATTGAACATAAATAATAGTGAAACTCTTAAATTATCGAGTAATGCAAAAAATCGATAAGTGTGAATATTAAGTGGGGACTCTATCTTCCAACCGACCCAAATGAGAAACTTCCCGCTAAATTAGAATATGTTCACGTAAAGATAAACTATTACGACCTCTGCGTTCTTCAAAATATTAACAATTGTAACCGCGTGAAGACGCGGAATTCTGTATTCCGAGTTCTGCACAAAAGAGTTCAGTTCCTAGTTAGAACAGCACAAATTCTCAAGACCATTTGGTATTTTCTAACAATGATTAAAGCTTAAGTGTTAACACTTACTAGAAATCGCTTAGCAGAATATTAAAATAAGATATTTATATGCAGATTACAACTTACAAGGGACGAGAGACATGTAGTTCGTCATTCGTTGAGCATTCTCAGAATACGTCCGGTTAAATTGAATTACATCATTCACAATTATTTGAATGCGTTTTATGCTTGTTTTCGCGATACTTCTTGACAG
This sequence comes from Chirona hameri, assembly GCA_036785665.1. Taxonomy (NCBI): domain Eukaryota; kingdom Metazoa; phylum Arthropoda; class Thecostraca; order Balanomorpha; family Balanidae; genus Chirona; species Chirona hameri. The sequence goes on from JAXIVJ010018694.1 coordinate 2,895, forward strand.
TTGAGCGGTGGCAAGGCTATATAACCAAGTAGGCCATTCCGGCCAAAAACAGGGTCTCATGGCCTCCAATTGGTCCATGGTCGTGACGTCAATGGTACATAACTTTTGCTAGCCGGCATGATCAGCGTGCAAAATCCCATTGGGATCCCCCCTCTAACTCGAAAACTAAAAGGTTAGCAAGGCGCAGAAAACATTGTTCAAAATGTCTCTCAAAGGCCATTCGAAATTACTTCGGCTATTATTTGGCTCAGGTCAATATTGAGGTCGCCAGGGGTCATCAAAGGTCACATTTTCCAAGTGATGGGCTTTGCTCTAGAAACCCCCAAATATATCGGGAACTATGAGAACTATGAACTATGAACTATAACAACAAAAAAAGCAATCGAAAGCTCATACAAATTTAAATCGCCATAGATGTATTCAAATTCAAGCTCAGGTCAATAGTTTAGGCTCCAGAGGTCACCATAGGTCACGAGGACATTTGTTCCAAAACGTTTTTTCATAAACAACTTTGTATTGGTTAAACATATCGAAATAATTTTAACACCATCGTGTTTGTCTCGTGAAGGTGCTTTGAAATAAACATATTAATTGTGACCTGGCTAGGTCAACTTCAAAATTTGACCTCAGTTCAAGGTCATTTGTTAACCCATGTAGGTCATGTTGCATATGGGGCGACGTGACTTGAAGAGGCAAACACAGTGGTGTCATTTGCACATCTCTATCTGTATTAGATCAAAAGTTATTGGGGAAAGAGTGCTGGTGACCTGATATGACCTTATCCGCTTCGCAGAGGTCACTGAACAACAATTGCACCTGGGTCATCAATAATGAGCTAAAATAACATGATTCTGAAAGAATTGGCCTGATCCGATGCCTATTCTCTGAAAAGGAAGCATGTGTATATTTTCCCAAATTGACTTGAATGGGGAGGTCTCACAATTGGCCTGACCTTAGGTCACCGATACAACAAACAAAAAATCCGAGATAAACGAATATATATAGGTACTTATGACCTTATGAAATCCTGCAAGTTTCAAATTTATCGGACAAACACTGTGGCTTTGGCACGACCACAGACATTTTTGGAGGTAAGGTCATTTGACGTGACCTGGTCACCTGACTTGCGACGACCTGAAGCTAAAACTTTCACACAATGTGGGTAATTGATGCACACATAGCCGTCCCAAATTTTCTGCGCGCCGCTGTTTTCTCGCTATTCTCGAGAAACCTCAGGGGTGGTCAAAGTGACGTCCACACCAGATCTTCTCGGATTTAGGTCACTACATTTTGCTGGGCCTGTAAATGGTCGCAAAAGAACGCCGGACAGGCCCATGTTGAAGTCGCAGGCCTTTTCAAGGACCACTCAGGCCTACCGGGGGCCCGTTCACGGACTTCAGGCCGACTGAGGGCATTCTGTCGGCCTTAAGAGGGCCCCGCAGGCTGGCCGGTGGCACCTCGGGGCCTCCAGCCAGTATTTAGCATTCCCCATTAGCAAATTTATCACAGCTATGTGTGCATCTCATCACTCAAGTCACATCACTCACATTGTGTGAAAGTTTTAACCTCAGGTCATCTCAAGTCAAGTCACCAGGTCACGTCAAGTAACCTTACCTCCAAAAATGTTTGTGGTCGTGCCAAAGCCACAGTATTTGTCCGATAAATTTGAAACGTGCAGGATTTCACAAGGTCATAAGTATCTACAATTCGTTTATCTCGGATTTTGTTTGTATCGGTGACGTAAGGTCAGGTCAATTTCGTGACCCATTATAAATCAATTTGGGAAAATATACAAATGCTTCCTTTTCAGAGAATATGCATTGGATCAGGCCAATTCTTTCAGAATTATGTTATTATAGCTCATTATTGATGACCCAGGTGCAATTGTTGCTCAGTGACCTCTTCAAGGTCAGCTGATGCATCTTACGTCACCAGCACCTTTTTGCCAATAACTCTTGATACAATAAAGATAGAGATGTGCAAATGACACCACTGTGTTTGTCTCGTCGATTTGCGTCGCCCCATATGCGACATGACTTGCCTGGGTCACCAAATGACCTTGACCTGAGGTCAAATTTTGAAGTTGACCTAACCAGGCCACCATTCATATGTTTTTTCTAAGCGCCCTTATGAGACAAACACGATGGTGTTGAAGTTACTGTTATATGTGTAACCAATACAAAGTTATTTACAACTTTTTGGAAAAAGGTCCTCGTGACCCTTGGTGACCTCTAGGGCCTAAACTATTGACCTGAGTTTAAATTTGAGTAAACTATGGCAATTTTTATTTTGATGAGCTTTCGATTGCGTTTTCCGTTTATTACTAGCTGTCATAGTTCCCGAGATATGTGGGTGTGTCTAGAGCAAAGTCCTTCACTTGGAAAATGTGACCTTTGATGACCTATGGTGACCTCAATATTGACCTGAGCCAAATAATACCCAGTAACTTCGGATGGCCTTGTAGAGAGCTTTTGAATGCTGTTTTCTGCGTCTCTCTAGCCTTTCTAGTTTTCGAGTAAAAAGGGGATCCCAGTGGGATTTTGCACGCTGAGCATGCCGACTAGCAAAAGTCATGTACCTTTGACGTCACGACCAATCAGAGGCTGGTATTGGATAGGACCCTCCCGCGTTATGCTGAAGGTGCCGGAGTGAGCCCCTCTGGGCGGTGGTGTTCCAAAGATTTTGAAACATTGATTCTAGTACTGTGCGCGGTTTGGTATGCGCAGACCTAACTTTATTAACACTGTTCCAAATTCGTCAATTTAACCAGTGTAAAATGAATTTACATATTCAGATCCACAAGTGAGAAGGATCACGGTCGTACGGCCGATGTAACTAACCAAAACATTCGTTACGAGGCATAATTGGCTCAAGGTTTCACCCTTTCTAAAAAAAGACCCGTAAATCAGTCTTGTCTCCTTTTCCAAATAAGTAAGTTGGTTTGTAAAATTTTAATTTGATTTGCTTTGGAAGTAACTTGTGTTTGGTAACCATTTTATTAAATGACTGATAACGAACGAATAGACTGGCATGCAATCGAAGCTAGCGGGACACAAACCAAAAGTATATGCCAATACTGGTCGTTAAAAACATAGAACGCGTGTAATATTTGACTTAAAATATATTTCGGTAGGAATGAATTGATGCAAAATGTAAAAAAAAATGTATTTACGATGTATTTTTTGTATGTATTTTATTATTATTAAAAATGTATTTACGCATCGTCGGAAAAGTTCAAATAATAACTCTAGTTGTTGGATGTCATAAATTTCCCTTTAATCGTTTCTAACAAAACGAATTGATAGGGAATCACTTCGTCGGAATAAAATGTTGATCTTCGCTAACATTTTGGGATTTGTCCTCAAATTCACTGCTAGAAGATAACGTTTCGCCAATATATTGTTTCAATTTACGAGACCTTGACTCAAGTTTGAAATTCTTGGTGGTACTACCTCAATTAAACACCCTCAAAGGCGAGACTAGGTTGCTCGCGTTCTTCTTATTTAAGTCTTTCTTCTTAATTTCTTAGTTCTTAGTTCTTCTTTAAGTTCTTAAGTTTTAATATTTAGTCTTTCGCGTGTAAGGCTTCACATCATGCTCCTTTCCCCGAGAGTAAGGGAATTAAACCCTCTCGCGGAGAAGGGGGTATTATGTGGAGTCCGCGGGAGTCCGCGGGCAGAGTGGCAGGCGGCTGGTGATTCCGATTTAGTGACGCGCGCTCAAAGCAAGCGGTACGCGGAGTGCCCAGCACCGAGCGCTCGCGCTGTGCATAAAATGCCCCACACACGTACGAAGGCTGCAAAAAAAAACGTTTTAACCGTTCCAACAGATCCAAAAAATATAAGGGATAAAAACGTTCCAACAACACGTACGAACGCTGACAAAAAAAAACGTTCTAACGAAACCATTCCAACGGATCCAAATCTTTTATTTTGCACAAAGCGTGTGTAACATATTTTATGGTTCATCCTGGCTTTGAAATAGGGATGCGTGAAACCTCACAGAAAATTTTAAGTGGATCATGAACAAGTGTTTCATAAACTGGATAGAATCGGATGAAACTTTAACTTCGTTTAGATATAAACAATCGTTTTGTCTAACAAAAGGAAATGTTGTCTTGCCTTGCTGATCATTACATAATATATTTGTATGTAAAGATCAGCCAGGGTTTCAATCGATCTTGCTTCTACCTCACGATTTACAAGTCTGCTAAATTATGGTTGTTGAAGTATACGCTTTTGGGCATCAAATATAAACGTTTGGCATATTGCTTCATCCAAATTAGCATGTGTTTTCGGACAGAGCGCCTCCTCTCAAGCGACCAGAGCGCCCCACTCAGGCGGCCAGAGCGCCCCCTCTCAGGCGGTCAGAACGCCCCCTCTCAGGCGGCCAGAGCGTCCCTTGTCAGGCGGTCAGAGTGCCCCTCTCATGCCAGCAGCCCCTGCCAAACACAAAGCGCCCCTCGGCTGAGTTTTTTTTTGTGGGGGGGGGGGGGGGGGGGGGGAGGGCACCTGCTCTTCCGCCGCCACTGCCAGAGTTCACCAGCGGAGCTACGCGACCCAGCGTTCTCTGGATTTCTGCGGAATGGATCGGGACCTTCTGCGCCTGCTGCTGCTCCTGATCTTCGTCCGCCTCCTCGCTTCGGCGACAGTTCCGGCCACCATCCAACCCCGACACGAAGCCAAGGGACGGACATTCCGCAGCTCTAGCCGTGACGTCATCGGACGGCCCTCGCCGCTGCCGCGGTTGGGTGGCTCGCCTGCGTCCGCGCAGACGCGGGACACCGAACTGCTGCTGTGCGGATATCATGTGACCTGCATTGACCGCTTCAATTTTCTTATGGTTGGTGTTTAAAGGGAAATAATGACCTTTTGATTTTGTTAGCAACAATTTCTTAGACTACCGTTATGGTTTTAAAACCATTTGATTTAAATTTAAGAATTAAATAAAATTATTCCCAAATTCAAAGTTGTAAGTTTGGAAAAAAATACAAAACAAGTACCTTGTGTACTTCATGAAGGTCATTGACAAATTCATCCTTCCCTACCATTGTTTACATCGAGTACGTCATTTTTGGAGGCTCTGTGACGTTTCCGATCAAACTGAGCGCTGCTCGGACACACGCTAGTAGCGCTAGTAGCGCTTTCGTTCTCCATGGCAACCAGGCGTCAGCCAATCAAAAGCCAGAAAGGGAATACGTTCTGGCTTTTCATTGGCTCACGCCTGGTTGCCATGGATAACGAAAGCGCTACTAGCGCTACTAGCGTGCGTTCGAGCAGCGCTCTGATCCGTGAAGCAATCCGTGAAGCATCCGTGATGCATGACTGACTATCAGTATAAGTCATGAATAACAACAACATGCAAACTATACCAACTCGAATAAAATAAGGGCGGAATGAATTGAACCCCAGGCAAGCTAGTATTCGCAAAGCACTCGGCACTGCGCCACAATAGCAAAAGGTGAGGGAAATGCATATTTGATACAATATTATTACGTCACAAGTGTATGAAGTGTCAACTACTATGAAATACATCGATAAAATACCTTGAATAATGATTAACAAGCAAATTCAAACTTAAAAACAATAATTTGAATAAGTCTTTAATTAACTTTCAACTCAAAATCAGATATATTTTGCAATGCTACACAAGAATGGCACCAGTGACGTCATTAACAAAGTCTGCTACGGGACTTGGGTATACTAATCAGGAACAACTCGCCACATTGGTTAAGTGCGCCGAGAAGCATGACAATTACTTTGTAAACAAATCGCCGACGCTAAATAGGTCGCCGTCGAAATGCATCGATGAGCTTCCGATTTAATTGCCAGTTTTGTGTTATTGTTTGTTAGTTTTTTTAGGAAAAATTATTATTTTTCATGATAATATATAGCATAGTGTTATATACAGCCACAGACAAATTATACAATACTCCTAATGTTGAAAACAAATGAATCGATTTGCAAAAATTGAGGGTCGCAACCACTAACTATGCCGCCGTTGATGTGCATCGATGAGCTTCCGATTTCATTGCCACTTTTTCCAATCGCTGTTAGTTTTAGAAGATCGCCGGGCATATAATCACAACAAGCAGAACGCACAATATATTTTCCACTCCATTGCGTAAAAAAACAATACGGGAAAAGCCCGCAGTTTGATGAGGACCAAAAGTACTTGCAAGTACCGGTCGTTAAAAGTGTGGAACGCTTATCAACTTTAACTTGAAATATCTTTCGGTAGGAAAGTTTTCATGCAAAATGTGATGAATTTACAATATATTTTGGTCTCGTCTGGCGATTTCAAGTGCCAACTCCATTTTTGTGGAAAAAGGTAATGATTTCCCTTTAAGCCTCATACCGTGCGATGACAGGCCTACCATGCACAATGTGTGCTCTTTTACTGACCGCGATCGTATGGCTTTTTATCGTGTTTACACTGTGCCTTTGTATTTATATATCACTACACATGTACTCTGACTGGATACGTTAAAGCCACAACGTGGATGTATCTTAATACATGACTATGACTATGACTATGGCTGCTGACATCTGGCGGCGGTCCGGCGCGTGGCAGGACTCGGCGCGGCGGACGCGGACGGGCGCGCGGACGGAGAGCGGGACGGCGACACCGGCGTGGAGAGCGTCAACAGGGGGCACCGGGGGGACGTGGGAGTATGTATTTTGCCGCTTTAAAGGAAATAGTTCACCTTCAACATGGGGTTTTGAACTGAAATAGCAGTTTTGTAGCCCGTGTTGAGAAATCCTTATCTGGAACTTTTCTTGGCTGAAAAGACTCTCCAGCCGAAGATATTTGACTCTTTTTTTTACAAGGAATGCGGCGCATATATGATATACCGCACCGTCTGAACTGTGCCAGCACTGCATGGAGCATGCGCAGACCAATAACGCACACCATAACATTAATAATTTACAACCTTCTGTCCTGAATTGGCGCGATGTAGGACTATTTTTGAAAAGAAAAAAGAAACTATTAAAAAATATAATAAAATCGTGTTCTGAAAAAAATCCGGAGGTGAACTATTTCCCTTAAACATCAGGTCGCTGAAATCAAAAATACTGTCGCTGCGGCACGACCTTAACTTTGTTTGACTGTGATGTTTGCGTTCTCAGTGAAACTTGGTTAAAACCGGAAATCCCCTCACGATACGTCAACTTTCCTGGCTATACTCTAACACGCGCGGACCGACCTGATGGTAGAAGTTATGGAGGAGTTGCCATTCTTTGTAGATCAGATTTTAAAGTTAGGAGTCAGTGTGTGCATCTGATGAATGTAAGTTAGAAACTCTGTGGCTTTCGATGACCAATTTGCATGGGCGTCGTTTCAACGTGTGTGCATTGTACAGGCCCCTACGTCACAGCTCTGCTCATATTTCTGTCGATTTATACTGTCTCGAGATCCAAGTGCAGCGTGTTTTGCTCAGCTCAACCGATCCCGTTATCATCACTGGCGACATAAATTGTAATATCCTAGGAACTGATGCCGATTCATGTAGAGTTAGGCTGTTGAAATTTTAGAAAACTTATCCCTGTTTCAACATGTTCGTACCCCCACTTTTAGGTCTGGGTCTCTGTTAGATGTTTTTATGACGAGCGTAGCTGATTTTACAACTGATGTTCAATTTCACCAATGCACCTACAGCGATCACTCCTTTATTATTGCCCGTGTCAACATTCCTAAAGTACGTGTGAAACCGAAGTTAATTTATTCCAGACGTCTTCATAGGATGAATGTCTTAGATTTTCATTTTTATCTATGTCGCACTGACTGGAGCCCAGTGTTCTCGCGCGCGGGAGTGGACAGTGGACTGCCATCACCGATCTGTTTCTGCCTTTACTTGACTTTCATGCTCCTTCACAGCGCATCAAGCTATACAACCCTTCGGCACCCCCTGTCTCGGACGCCACCTTGCGGCTGATGGCTCAGCGCCGCGGACTTCTTGCCCGAAGTGGTAGGACCCCAGCCTTTCTCGCTCTCGACAAGATGACCAAATCTGCCATTAGAAATGATGTGAGGTATGATATTCCCGGCGGGTGACTGAGCAGGGTCCTACCACCATCTTTCGGAACATTCGCCAAATTATTGAGGGCAAGAAGTCCGCGCAGAGAGCTGCGCCTGAGGCCACACCCGACGAGCTAAACGGGTACTTCGTCGGGGTGGGGCCTCGTGTCGCGGGTGAGGTTCGAGACAGGGGGGAGCCCCTTCATCTTCCTTGTAGACTTCCGAGGGTTGGCGCCTGCGCCTTTACTCTGAAGCCTGTCTCTTTTGACTATCTCCGTTCTGTCCTCTTTTCTATGCAAAATTCAGGAGCCTGTGGTTCTGACGGCATCTGCACCCGGATTTTGAAACTTTGTTTCGACGTCATCGGCCATGTCTTCCTTCATATCATCAACACATGTATCACAACCTGTGAATATCCCGCGTCCTGGAAACACTCTATCGTGCATCCTATTCACCAATCCGGCAGCCTTTCCGAAACATCAAACTTCCGTCCCATCTCCATCGTCCCAGCCTTTCCAAAACTTATAGAGAGAGTTGTTTAGCGACAACTGTACTCTTACATGGCCAACAGTCACCTTTTTTCCTCATCCCATCACGGTTTTCGTTCAAATCACTCCACAGAAACCGCGCTTCTTACCGTATCCGATCATATCCTTTCCGCCACCGACCGCCAGGACATCACTCTCCTCTGTCTACTTGACCTGTCAAAATGCTTTGACGTGACCGACCACGCAAAGCTCCTTTCCATACTTCAAACCTATTCTATCGATCCTACCTGGTTTTCCTCTTATCTCACTGGCCATACTCAATCTGTTTGTACAGCTGACGGGCGTGGGAACTGCCACCTTTCCCGATCCCTACCAAATCCTATCGGTGTTTTCCAAGGATCCTCACTCGGCCCACTCCTATTCCAGATTTTTGTAAATGACTTATCCCTCTTTGCCCCTGAGGCGCACGTGGTGCAGTACGCTGACGATACCCAAATTCTGGTCTCAGGCAAAACATAATCCCTCCCTCAGCTCATTGCTACCATGGAACAGGCTTTATCATCTCTCGACACCTGGTTCCATTCCCATGGTTTGAAAGTAAATACCGGGAAAACAGAGCTCATTGTCTGTGGTTCCCGTCAAAATTGTCGTGGCATGACCACGACCACTATTCGGTTCCGTGAGGTCATAGTGCGTGAGAGCCCCACGGTGAGGAATCTTGGCGTACTGTTCGACAAGCACCTCTCGTGAGACTCACACGTATCTGCCCTCGTCAACACATGTAACGGTATCCTCATCGGCCTGACCCACGTGCGTCATCAGATCCCTTCGTCCCTTTTTCCTGCCATAGTCGACGCCCTTGTCATCTCGCACGTCCGATACTGTTTGACGGTGTTCGGCAACGGCTCAGAGAAAACATGCAGCGCCTCCAAAAGATCCTCAATTTTGGCTTGCGCGCTGTCTCTGGCCGGCGTAAATTTGATCACATATCGGACGTGCGAGATGAACTGGGCTGGCTCACCGTCCGGCAGCTGTACGAACTTCAATCCCTCAATCTTCTTCACAAAATTCGCACCACCGGGGAACCACAGACTCTCGCTTCCCGGCTTTCGACAAACTCTGAGTTTCGAGCTAGAAGCACGCGTCAGGACGCCGATTTGGCCCTCCCGCGCGGGAGAACCGAAGCCGGCAAGAGACGCCTTTTATACAGTGTAGCGCAGCGCTACAACGCGTTGCCGCCGGACCTGCGCGAGGCGTCTTTAGCTTCTTTTAAACGTCAGCTCGGTGATCTTTTACATGGTGTATGATGGGTGTCGTGTATGTTTATGTCGATCGCTGTGTGAGTGTGTGTATGATCATGGAGTGCATTTTAGTTTCTAGTATGCATGTTGCTGAGTGTCGTTGTTAACATGTCTCTACCTTTTAACCATGACGCGACACTCAGAATAGCCGTTTTATACATCGGAGAGTGTTTTTACTGTCAATACATACATACAGTTCAGTAACTCCTGCGGTATCTTCCTATTGGATTATATTGTATTTCGATATTTATTTCTGCCAGAACGGTGAGTGAAGGACAGGCATAACGGGGTCTTATCATTTAAGACAGGCGGTCGTCCTATGGTTCGTTAATACGAGTCTCCAAACGCGGATCAGATTTTTTTCTTCTTCGGGAATATAAAATCACTGCTTAGCTTTCTCAATCCTGCGACATTATATCAGAGGTTCCTGTGGGTGGTAGGTTTCCCTTTTTGTTCTCATCTCCCCCGTGTTCAGCTCACAGCTGCTGGCGTAAGCCGTCATGTCAAGGTCAGCCGTATTGACCAGCATCAACAGCGAGAAGCCAGATACCGCCAGAAAATACTGCAGAAATCCCCCAAGCTGCTTCACATAAACACCGGGTCTCGGATCTTGTTCTCAACAAAGGAAACACAACATGGTAAGAAGCAGAATGACACTGGCGACGACGCCCTGCGAGCATCGAGCCCACAAACGACGCGCACACAACCGGTATGATCGACAACGAGATACAATGCATTCTCACCCGGCATCCGAAGGTGCTAGCATACACAGGTTGGTACACATCATATACCGGCTAACTGCTCAACAACAAGCGTAAAATCGTGTCAGTTCATTGACATTTAACGGTAGGTTCAGTTACGATCTATGTCTTCGGCACGACGGCAAATGCAGTCAGAGACATGGGCGGATCCAGGGGGGGGGGGGGGGGGGAGGGGGCAGGGGCCATGGCCCCCAAAGTTCCTGAAACTATGATTCCCCCTTAAAAAAACGGTCGGATGTCCAGTTGTAAAAATTGCCTTTGCTGCAGTAAAAATCCAGCTATCCACAGTGAAAAACTTGAAAATGTCGCGCCGCTTCGCGGCATGACACAAAATACGCAATTGCTTATACACATTTGGAAGATGGGAAAATGAATTCATTACAGGGAATAGTTAACCTTAAACATTAGTTTTAAACTGAGATAGCAGTTTTGTAGCCCGTGTTGGGAAACTTCTATCTGCAAGTTTGCTTGACTGGAAAGACTCCAGCCGAATATATTTGATTTTTTTTTGGCGAAGGAATGCGGTGCTGGCGAAAGAATGTGGTGCTGGATCTAGCCCGGGCAGAGGCTATACCATCAGCCAATCAGCTTGCAGCTGGTGCTAGCAAGCGAACCGCCGGCCGCCGGTTGGCACATCTCTAATGCGAGTCTATCCTTACGCGACTACTTTCGAGTCTGATTGGCTGAACCATTTTTTTAAATTCGCGTGACGTCAGGACTCTGACTCAGAGAGTATGCATATAATTTTGATAAACAATAATAATTTACGGCCTTCTGTCCTGAATCGGCGCGATATAAAGCCATTTTTGACAATATAAAAATACATTATATAAAAAAATATAATCAAATCGTGTTTTGGAAAACTTGTCCAAGGTGAACTATTTCCTTTAAGGGAATGTTTCACCTTTCTAAAAAAAAGTTGTCAAATATACGCTGGTTGTAGTCGAAAATATGAAGTAAGTGCTGCTGAAAACGATGGTGAAATTCTTTATCTCGAAAAGTTACTTAACTTTATGCAAATTAAGTTTCTAAATTTGGACTGATGACGTCATTACTGAGCTATAGACCGCCGCTGATTGGCTGACAAAGTGGGTTTGGCTGACAAAGTGTCTGTCAGCCAATCACCGACTGCACCAGCCTGGGTGCATTTTGCAAATGGTAAATTAAATTGCTTAAAAACGGTTAAGTTTTGAGAAAAATGACCTTAGTAATTTAGACATTTCAATAACGGCCAAAGATAATGGCTATCTCAGCTCAGAACCAATACAAAAGTGAAACATTGCAGAGTCTGGCAGAGTCTCTCCTTGGCGGTACCTAATTGCTAGCCCAGGGCCCACTCTCTTAATAAAATATTAACTTGGAAGCGGGCTACAAGTTTAGCTAGTCTGCTGAGTTCCGAAAAAAGGCGACGCGAACGCAAAGACGCGGACATCGGCATCCGGAAGCTGCTACAGCGGTGCCCAACTTGCTGGACCGAAGAGCTAATAGTGGGACCAGGCCAGGACCATCTCCCCAAGCCATCTCGCCCCAGGCTCCTCCAGATCCGCAGGGACCATTTATGTGCGGAAAGGTCGCTCTGCCTCTTGCTGCTTTCAAACCATTTGCACTATTACCAGTTGTTTGTTACAGTTCGGCTTCGGTACATAGGTACACAGTTATTACTATCATATGTACTATTGAGCGCTGACTGCCACCGGTCATCGTGATTTACTATCCGAAGAATATGTATATGAAAAACTACCTTAATTTCAATATTTTTAATCATACCGAGGTGTGCAACCAGGAATAGAGGTTATCTGAGGCTTGGCTCCACTCACGGTCTGGTTCCAATATTACAATTTCGTTTTCCACGACCTAAAATTAAAATTTTCACCCGCTTCGCGGCATCACATCGGTGGCCATCGTCATAACGAATCCATCGCCATCTTCTGCGGTTCGTTATAACGGTGAATTGAATTAATAGCATGTTTAGCTTATTATTCTCTGCAAGGCCCACCGCCTATGTTTCTGAGTTTTATCCGGCAAACCCGTAAACTTTCGCGCCGCTTCGCGGCGCTAAATAACAAGTACCAACTATAACATGAAAATCCACATTAAAAATGCTGCAAAGGCATAAAAACACGCATAAAAAATGGGGTACATTTTTTCGTCATTTCAGCCGACCCCCCACTCAAAAATTATCGGCGACGCCCCTGGGTATCAGCGACGCCCCTGGGTACAGCTGATAATTGACATAGTTTTGCTCAGTGTAATGCAATGTCGGAACAATACAAACTGCAAGCTGACGATCTTTCCTTTTTCGATATCCCAAAAGGTCGAAAAGCTAAACAAACAACCAAAATATCCAAATAAAGAAATCATTAGAAATCGTGTGGTTGCAAAATAAAGTGGCCCAAATTCGGGAAGAAATTCGAAATTGGGGGTAGGTAAGGTCCGCTAAAAACAGTTTGGCCCCACCGAAACGGCCGGCTGGATCCGCCCTTGGTCAGAGATGACCTAACGATAGATTTGTCTATGCACCGAGTACCGATGGCCGAGAAACGATCATTTGTTTTCCGCAGAGATTATGCACTTTTGCTTGCGTAACTGACCCACAGTTTCTTAGCGGTCTGCAACGAAAGCGACAACCATTTGCCACCAACAGTTGATAAACATTCACACGCACGGACACACGTATTGCAGCAATGTGAACTCCAAGCGATCATCGACAGTGTCTAGGGGCTTGATCGACGACACGACAGCTGTGACATTTCTGCAGATATTCAACTCGATAACGTGCATCAGTATCGTATTGTCACACATACGTCATACGTGACAGTATGGTTCACACATGACGTTCACTCGTACCTGGCCAAGATTCTATTCCGGATGTATGCAAGGTCGGATGTCCTTATATGGGCAACACGCTTTGTAACCTTTAGTTCAAACTTGTACAAAAACCGATGAATTTCTTAATGATACGCTACTTTTCCGATCACATGTCGGGTCTGCCATGCTATTAATTAAATAAAAGCCAACCCTGTAAAATATTTGTGAAAATGAAACAAGTCAAAATCACACAATCTCATAGTCATGACATTGACTTGTCATTCATTTATCTCCAAGCATGACCTCATACCATTTGTCTGGTCCCACCGAGGTGAAAACAACGGAATTAATATATGCGATTGCCTCCACACACGGTCAATAAAAACCGACCCCGCACCGCAGCATACACAAACTGTCCCCCCCCCCCCCCCCCACCTCTCGTCCCCGGGGCCATCGCACCGCTATCGTGTCAAAGTCCGGCTCGATAGGTTGCTCGACGTGCTCGTGACTCAATAATGAGGCGGAGTAATTATGCAAGAAACTGCATGTTTGTTTCGCATGATGATTTGCAATGAAACACAAATCCTTAAACGTTTGGTTATAAAGTAACTCGAAATATTAATAAAATAGCAATGCTGAGTCCAGAAACACGAGTACCAGTTCAGATATCCAGCGCAGCAACTTTTCTAAGAATAATGAATAGTGCGGCGTTTGGTCTCATGCTCGAACGAGAACGCCTTTTAAATTACCTTTTAGCAACTGAATTTGGTTCGAAGATATTGCATTATATCACTACCAACAAATGCATGCGAGGATTATGTACACACCACAACTCACAAACACGGGCGCAGCCCAGTTACATTAAATACAAGTCAGACTGCAACAGGTATAAAACATTTATCCTAATAACAAATAACAAAGGCAAATAACATGAAATGTAAATACTAACCATCAAACTCGTAACGTTAGATATTCATATGTCATTGTCTAGGTCTACGATATGTATCTGGTTCGATTATGTTCGATTATTACATTTTGATCACTACGCCGCGAACACATAAGCTTGACAACATACAAAGCTAGGCAGCGTTCACTTGACGCCATACAACACGGAGATTCGATATGTTCTGTTTCGTACTGATGCGATATGTTCACAAAGCTGAACAGGATTACACATTACTTACAGGAATGTATTCTATCACTAGATGTGGCGACGTAGGCTCCTACTGCACACGACATCGCACACATACATAAGATATGTCACAATGTTCAAGATGTTCGTCAGTGTTTCGGAAAATGCCAACTGCACGTGCGTAGTTGGCCACAATATTTAACCTTCAAAATGTCCTGAAACCGCGAATCGCCGCTGACTGCCGGCCAACTCACGGGGCTTCTCATTGGTTGCTGTGGCCGGCGCACGATTAATACAGACTGAGCCAGAATCATTTCACTACAATGTCTCGTCCAAATCAGACCATCCCGTCACACGGCCAATCCGGCGTCTGGTGACAGGATTTGACCTCAGGTCACACCTCTGATCGGGGCTGACCTCAGGCCAGACAGCTCTCCCGCTGCTGCACCACCGGCAGCGTCTGGTGTGTGATGACCGGACCTGACCTCAGGTCAGACAGCTCTCCCGCTGCTGCACCACCGGCAGCGTCTGGTGTGTGATGGCCGGACCTGACCTCAGGCCAGACAGCTCTCCCGCTGCTGCACCACCGGCAGCGTCTGGTGTGTGATGGCCGGACCTGACCTCAGGTCAGACAGCTCTCCCGCTGCTGCACCACAGGCAGCAGCTCCGGCGGCGGAGACTCGGCGGGGGCCTCCGGCGCCGGCGCCTCCATGTTAGCGATGGCTTCCACTGAAACGGCGAGGTAACGCCGTCAGCGCAATGGCAGGCGTCGACGGTTAACCCTCGCAATACAGAAAAGGTAATTATTTGTTCATATATTGTCAAAAAAGTCATTTTTTAAATGACGTCATCAGTTTCTTACACTTAGGGAGCCACCACTCAGTCAAAAATGAAGATATTGCTTCGAACTTTGGTATGGGTATTGTCCATACTCAGTTATCTCACATATATTCCGGTTTTTCTAACATCTTTGAAAATTTTGATTTTGTGGGGATTTAAAAAAAACAGTTCTTTTGAATTTTAGGGGTCAACAACCCAAAATTAGGAAAATCCGAGATTGCCATTTTAAAGAGAATGCCACTTTGTATCTTTGGTGAATTGCGTTTGCAATTTTCATTAAAACTCTGTTTTCTACGATTTTTCAAATATTTCGTGTTTTTACCAACATGACGTCATCAAAACATGATTATCTCCCAAAGTACTTAACTAATTTCCATTACATTTTTACAGCATACGTATAATTGTTGTAAACTCAGCTACCGAAAATTCAGAAAGATGCACCCATGTGTAAAAAGTTATTCAAGAAAAACCTCAGGGGGGGGGGGGGGGGCTGTCAGCCCCCCGTAGGGCGACGGTTAACACGGAACACAGGAACAAGGGCTGAGATGGACCATATGATAACTGACAAGTCCTGGTGCGGAGCTTGTCATGTCCGTCGCGCCGACAAATGTCATGGTTTCGGAAATTTGCATGTGTTGAACGATAAATAATAACTGCAGTATAATGTAACATATCCCGCAAGAAATTAGAAGTGCTACACTGAATGAATGCAGAAATTAAAAATAAGAGTTTGTGAAATAATAATAAGTGTCCAAAATAAACCGAACACTTAATACGTGAGATCAAAGCAGACTGGTTATTGATTCGACTCTGATTGAATCGATTGGAATCGTTCAATCAAAATCCTTGAATAAAAGAAGAATTGATTCACCACCGGATTTTTTGATTCATGAAATTAATCAAAACCAGCATAGAAACAAGTCTGATTGAATAAAAAAGACTGTGCAATGCTATTTCAATGGTGAGTCAAACGTGATTTGAACAAAAATGTTTTGATTCTTTGAATCGGAAATAATTATTTCCCAAAATGGTTATCCATGAATCAAACGGTGACTGAATCATTCATATTCCCAAATGAATCGTGATTGAATCCTTCCAAAACAGGTGAATCAATAACCAGTCTGGATCAAAGCAGCCTACGTCAACAGTAGACAGCTTTTATTCAAACGAATCAAAGAGCTATGTACCTCACAATATCGGAATATCTCTTCGCCAAGCTGCAGCGAAACTCAGTCGGGTGCGTTGGCGGCTGGAAACATAAACAGAGCCATGCTGACATAATCGTACAGAGTACTGGAGGCGAGATTGACTTATGGGTTGACAACCATCATGCGTGGTCGACTCCACGTGACCGTGTAAATAGCAAATAATCGGTAAATAAACAGTAGCTAAACAGCTCTAAAGGATGCAACATGCTCTTTCCTCGTATGCTTACTGAAACATTGTGTTAAAAAGTCAGCCGGCGAAAAAACATCGACAAAACACATTAAAAACATCACTAACCTAACTACTATGCACAGAAATGAGCTATAAAACAAATCATGCATGGTACCATCTTGAATTACTGATGTACGAATAATATTTGTTTTCTAACTAACACCAATAAGCACTAAAAACGGCAGACACAAAACAAAGCCACTGCTAAGAAAACGCTCAGTTCTAAGCGCTATGACTGCTGCGGCCGTGCAGCAGCTGCTGGCTGCAGGATCAGACGGTGGGGGTCGGGGAAGCGCCGCACCTGCCACGCGTTTGCTCTGCTCCGTGACCTGACGCGCCAGAATCTCGTTCAGCTGCAGAATGTGCGCTCGCTGCAGTTTGTCCGTGGAGGCTGCGCCCGGCCGGACCCGCGGCTCTGCTGGCAGACACCATAGGTGGGCACCGTTACTTCAAATGTAGCTTCGTTACTCGTTACTACGTTACTCCAAAAAGTAACTCGTTACTCGTTATTCCGTTACATCGTCAAACATGTAACGGAAGTTACGGTTACTCCGTTACTCCGTTGCTTTTGTAAAACGAAGTGATATCAATTCCGACAGAATAAAGATAGAGAAGTCAAACTGGTGCCAATGTGTTTGTTTCGTCGAGATACGTCTCCCAATATGCAACATGACCATCTTTGGTCACCACTTGACCTTGATCTGAGGTCAAATAAAAACAAAATGACCTAAACTGGTCAACATGAATATATTTCGAAGTACCTTGGCGAGACAAACACGTTGGCGTACACATTATTGCCTTATCTTTGTTAGGTAAATAGTTATTTGCGAAAAACTGTTTTGCAATAAATAGCCTTTTTGACCTTTGATCACCTCTGGAGCCTAAGCTATTGACCTGAGCTAAAATTTGAGGATACCATGGCGATTAAATATTTCAAGTGCATTCGATTGTTTTTTTTATCGTTTGTTCCTATCTATCATAGTTCTCGAAATATGTTGGGGTTTCTGGAGCAAGGTGTTTTTTTTCTTCATATTTGACCCCATTTGACCTAGAAAATATTGACCTAGGGTCATTCAAATTTCGCAAAACAGAGTTCCATACAGAACCTTCCTACCTTACAAATTTCGTTATTGTAGCTCTTATGGGGGGCGAGAGCTTAGGGGGGGGGGGGGAAATCCGCCCCCCTCCAGTGCGTGTAATTCTCAGAGGCTCGCTACTCGTTACTCGAAGCTCGCCTTTATCATAAACTAGTGCCGCCAGCTTGCCGCCGGCCTATATCAGCCGACGAACATTGTCAATGTTTCGCGGCATCGGGATCGGGAGACAGCTACCCTTATCGCAGTCATTGCGAATTGCGCTGCATTAAAGGGATTGTACGTTTTTTCCCAGAATAATTGAGTTACATGGTAAAACGTACTTATAAAGGTGGTAGAAGTCCCACGGTAGCCACATTTTTCTTCTTCTGGAAATGATCTCTTCTGCATGTAAGGACATTTCAAAGTGCGCAGTGATGTCACCGCGTACTTTCTGCAGGACCGGTTGAGGCTGAGCCAGTCATCTCTTTTATGCTAATAAAAACACCTCACTTATGGCATATTTCCGGCAAAACAAGCAATATTTGAAGAACAAATTGTTCCGACAGCAGCAGTTACCTAGTTTTTCCAATAAAATCCGATATTTTCATGAATTTTCAT
This sequence comes from Chirona hameri, assembly GCA_036785665.1. NCBI lineage: Eukaryota > Metazoa > Arthropoda > Thecostraca > Balanomorpha > Balanidae > Chirona > Chirona hameri. The sequence goes on from JAXIVJ010018694.1 coordinate 21,375, forward strand.
GGCAAAAATGAATACGTCACTACCAAATTCTCAACGGTTCCGGCCAGAGATAAGAAAACCACAAACCTGAACGAACAGTGAGTAGTAATACAGAGTCGTAAGTTTTGAATTGCATAATCATTTTGTGATCCAGTGAAGGACTTACAGATAATTCAAAACTCTAAAATTGATGAAAGTAATAAAAATAGTGGACAGTAATGTCAATCAAGTACTCGTTATCTGATACAAGTCTCGAAAAACGCCAAAGTTTTAACGCTGATAATTGCTGAAATAATGGACTAAATGAGCATTGAGGTCCCTGTTATATATCTTAAACGTCTTTAAAGCGCATACAACTGCAAAAGAGTGCATTTCCGTTCAGGACGGAAACCCGTATAACAGGGGCGTGGGAACTACTTTGAAGTTGGGGGGGGGGGGGGGCGAATTTTTTGGTAATACTACGGCAAAAATTAAGACTGGAGAGAAGCAACGTGTACCGCTCTTTTCCATACCCAATGCTGCTTATTGCCAATAGTATGTCATGTATTTAAGGAAATAGATATCAATATCATATAAGGAAATGGGTCGCCCAACAAGCAAAACAAAACTAGAGAATAGCTGGTAAACATGAAGAAAGAGCGACACTGGTACTAGGGTCACACAAATTCGGAGAAGCGGAACTTGAGCCTTCACCGTGCCTGAATCCAGAACCGGCGGGCTTGACTAACTCCCGAACCTGAGGTAGCTGGTTAGGTGATGTGCCGGGCTCGCACCAAGTTGACCATGTGAAAATCATGCATTTAGCATACATTTGGTACGCGTACCATACTAGGCTTCAACCGAGTTATTCTATGCTGTGTTTTACGGTGTTATGGTCAATGTTTCGGGTACATTTTTATGAATTTATCGTTATATGGTCGTACTCAAGCAAATGCTGGCAAACCAATGTATTAGATCACACGCATTTTTCAG
>JAXIVJ010018695.1:0-22321 GCA_036785665.1 Chirona hameri
ATAGTGTCTGTCACGGTTCCACCTGGCAGGGTACCATACTCCACACCATACTACAGTTATTGATGGGATGGCCTGTGTCCCAGTGAGTTACTGATTGGGATGGCCTGTGCCCCAGTGAGTTACTGATTGGTATGGCCTGTGTCCCAGTGAGTTACTGATTGGGATGGCATGTGTCCCAGTGAGTTACTGATTGGGATGGCCTGTGTCCCAGTGAGTTACTGATTGGGATGACCTGTGTCCCAGTGAGTTACTTGATTGGGATTGGACTGTGTCCCAGTGAGTTACTGATTGGATGGCCTGTGTCCCAGTGAGTTACTGATTTGGATGGCCTGTGTCCCAGTGAGTTACTGATTGGGATGGCCTGTGTCCCAGTGAGTTACTGATTGGGATGGCCTGTGTCCCAGTGAGTTACTGATTGGGATGGCCTGTGTCCCAGTTAGTTACTGATTGGGATGGCCTGTGTCCCAGTGAGTTACTGATTGGGATGGACTGTGTCCCAGTGAGTTGCTGATTGGGATGGCCTGTGTCCCAGTGAGTTACTGATTGGGATGGCCTGTGTCCCAGTGAGTTACTGATTGGGATGGCCTGTGTCCCAGTTAGTTACTGATTGGGATGGCCTGTGTCCCAGTGAGTTACTGATTGGGATGGGCTGTGTCCCAGTGAGTTACTGATTGGGATGGCCTGTGTCCCAGTGAGTTACTGATTGGGATGGCCTGTGTCCCAGTGAGTTACTGATTGGGATGGCCTGTGTCCCAGTGAGTTACTGATTGGGATGGCCTGTGTCCCAGTGAGTTACTGATTTGGATGGCCTGTGTCCCAGTGAGTTACTGATTGGGATGGACTGTGTCCCAGTGAGTTACTGATTGGGATGGCCTGTGTCCCAGTGAGTTACTGATTGGGATGGCCTGTGTCCCAGTTAGTTACTGATTGGGATGGCCTGTGTCCCAGTGAGTTACTGATTGGGATGGCCTGTGCCCCAGTGAGTTACTGATTGGGATGGCCTGCTACCGTTGTCAGGGATCGCTCCTGGTCAGAACACGTCACCAGGGGGCCAACTCATGCTCAGTTGACAGTTAGCCGCGCCAACTCATTGTAGCGTTTAACGCAACCAATGTTAATTTGTCACCGATATTAACTCCACGACCATATGATTGAGTTCAGGTTTAGTTTTTTTCTTCTCATTAATTCTGCTTGGCTCAGCGAAGTGCTTTGATTCACCGCCGACTAACGGTTATGACACTGGAGTTTGGGCGCACCAACTGAACATCTCTTACAACCTTAAGCAAAACACAAACTGATAACCTAAAACACATTAATACGTCTTTGTCTGATGACCTATTGAAACCCGATTATCCACACTCGTCATGTATTCAAAGAAAACAATCACAACAATTTCACCACGCCAAATCCTCAACAGCATTGGCAGCACAGTGCCCACAACACAACTATCACCGCATCACAGAATCCGCGCCCCCCCCCCCCCCCCCCCCCAGCGACCGTAGTAGGCGGCCGGTAGCATTTGGACCGCCCCCGAGGCGAGCTCGAACGACGGCCACCACCTGGCGCCGATCTCACGCGTTCTCCATACTTGATGGTGTTCTCACGCGTGACAGTACCCGCTCTGCCGTCAATCGCTGGATGGGGTCACGCACATCGGCCACCACAGCGTCACGCACATCGGCCACCACAGCGTCACGCACATCGGCCACCACAGCGTCACGCACATCGGCCACCACAGCGTCACGCACATCGGCCACCACAGCGTCACGCACATCGGCCACCACAGCGTCACGCACATCGGCCACCACAGCGTCACGCACATCGGCCACCACAGCGTCACACACATCGGCCACCACAGCGTCACGCACATCGACCACCACAGCGTCACGCACTAAACACACTCGCGCCGGTGGAGACCGGCACCGTCCCGGCTGGTTTTCACCCGGCCGAACCTCCCTGCCACTACCTGGATCAAGACATGCACTCTACCTCGGCACCAAAACACGACTGCTAATTTGTTAAAGCGTTGTATAAATACGATAGCCTTGATGTAACAAGCTCAAAACAAGGGCGATAAAAACGAATGTGTCACGCACAGCCGCTTACCGGTTGACGTTTCACGACGCCGAGTGGTTTCTAACAGGGGTCACTCTGTTCTACCTTGAGCCTTACATCGCCTCGCTGCAGTGCGGCCTGGCAGCATGGCGCGACAGTAGAGGCAGGTCAGCTGGCGCGACAGTAGAGGCAGGTCAGCTGGCGCGACAGTAGAGGCAGGTCAGCTGGCGCGACAGTAGAGGCCGGTCAGCTGGCGCGACAGTAGAGGCAGGTCAGCTGGCGCGACAGTAGAGGCAGGTCAGCTGGCGCGACAGTAGAGGCAGGTCAGCTGGCGCGACAGTAGAGGCAGGTCAGCTGGCGCGACAGTAGAGGCAGGTCAGCTGGCGCGACAATAGCGGCAGGTCAGCTGGCGCGACAGTAGAGGCAGGTCAGCTGGCGCGACAATAGCGGCAGGTCAGCTGGCGCGACAATAGCGGCAGGTCAGCTGCCAGGCGCGGCCGTCCCGGGCCCGGGACTGAGCGTCGCGCTGTCTTCACCCGGTGACGCGTCCGACTCGGGGCCAGCCGGTGGGCCCGGGACTGAGCGTCGCGCTGTCTTCACCCGGTGACGCGTCCGACTCGGGGCCAGCCGGTGGGCCCGGGACTGAGCGTCGCGCTGTCTTCACCCGGTGACGCGTCCGACTCGGGGCCAGCCGGTGGGCCCGGGACCGAGCGTCGCGCTGTCTTCACCCGGTGACGCGTCCGACTCGGGGCCAGCCGGTGGGCCCGGGACTGAGCAGCATCACCACTCGCAGTGTCCGTCCTGTCCGGCGGGGACGCTCCAGCTAGCTACGGTGCCGGACCGTTCTCAGCCGCCTTGGTCTCGACCTGTCCCGTCTTGTTGAAATGGTGTCGAGCGAACGTCTCGCCCACCAGCAGCGGGAACACAAGGGACGCCTCGGCACAGATCTGAAACAAAGCGAGCCGTACGGTTGGAAAGATTTCACCTGGCCTTCCCACTTAGAGTAGTTGCGGGGTGTTATTAAACAGATACTGGCGCTTCCAAGTACAGTTTCTGTTCAGTCATCAGTCAACCAGTAATGTTCAGTCAACCAGTAATGCGGTTACAAATTTCAGGTGAAGGCCATGTCACGCCGATAACATTTTTGAAAGTATTATTTTTCTGTTTGCAAACAATGGAAAACGTTCAAAATTACAGCAACAAAAAAAAACTTCTGGTCCTAATCCTAACAAATAGCACATCTGATGATCTTCTTCAGGAACAAGCCGCTCTTAGAATGGAGCGAATGATCAAACACCTACCAGTATTGAAAGAAAACCCTCATCACCGAAATGGGATGAGCCGAGCCAACACCACTTTGCTGTTCCATCATACGGCCAGACTGGATATATTAACTCCACGAGATCGTGGAGGAGATACAACATAGAGCACAAGAAATAGAGCACAGACATAGAGCACAACATAGAGCACAACATAGAGCATAGAACACAACATAGAGCATAGAGCACAAGACCCCCATAGATCCTGATCCTGCTTTGTGATCCATGCACATGACTGGATGCACTTTCCTTCAAGGACTACCCAATAACAATAGCCATAACAACAGCAAGCCCATTGCTATTGCATTATTAACTCGGTCATCAGTACGTCATTAACCGCTTCGACGTTCTACACTACATCGTGCGAGGCGTATATATCAGCGGTGTGTACGCATTAACTGCCGTTATCGATCGACGACCACTTATATTGTTGTACAATTACTAGCACATTAACAATTAACAATGGGGACACAGTCAGGTTGGCTCACACTACAGGTGCGTTCTATGGCTTATCTGCGACCCCATGGTGTGTATGTAGTGGTGCTTTAGACTTGAGGGGCGCCGCAACTGCTTCGGTGATGCGGCGCCAATCTGTGGTGCATCTGCGCCCTGCGTCGGTGGCCTACCTTGACGGCGCTGGCGGTCGGTCTGATCTTGCCCCAGGAGACGGCCTCGTCCGGCCTCGCGCCCGAGTCGCTGCCGTCAAACTCGCTGGCCGTGTTCAGGAACACGGCGAAGTCGGCACCGTTCCTCTGCAGGGACCGCCGCGACAGAGAGGCGTCAGTAAGACCCTCACGCACCGGCGGCACCTCCGCGACAGAGGGGCGTCAGTAAGACCCTCACGCACCGGCGGCACCGCCGCGACAGAGGGGCGTCAGTAAGACCCTCACGCACCGGCGGCACCGCCGCGACAGAGGGGCGTCAGTAAGACCCTCACGCACCGGCGGCACCGCCGCGACAGAGGGGCGTCAGTAAGACCCTCACGCACGGGCGGCACCGCCGCGACAGAGGGGCGTCAGTAAGACCCTCACGCACCGGCGGCACCGCCGCGGCAGAGGGGCGTCAGTACGACCCTCACGCACGGGCGGCACCGCCGTGACAGAGGGGCGTCAGTAAGACCCTCACGCACGGGCGGCACCGCCACGACAGAGGGGCGTCAGTCAGACCCTCACGCACCGGCGGCACCGCCTCGGCAGAGGGGCGTCAGTCAGACCCTCACGCACCGGCGGCACCGCCGCGGCAGAGGGGCGTCAGTACGACCCTCACGCACGGGCGGCACCTCCGCGGCAGAGGGGCGTCAGTCAGACCCTCGCGCACGGGCGGCACCGCCGCGACAGAGGGGCGTCAGTTAGACCCTCACGCACGGGCGGCACCGCCGCGGCAGAGGGGCGTCAGTAAGACCCTCACGCACGGGCGGCACCGCCGCGGCAGAGGGGCGTCAGTAAGACCCTCACGCACGGGCGGCACCGCCGCGGCAGAGGGGCGTCAGTTAGACCCTCACGCACGGGCGGCACCGCCGCGACGAAATCACGAGTGGCACGCAGCTTCACGCACACGGGCGAAACATGTCATGCAGGCAGCGGTTTCAGCACATAACACACACACAGCACGGGAACTAAAACTGATCATTGTGACACAGGCAAGCACACAACAACTTCAAAAACAGAAGACTGCCGAGGACATAACGATCGATGCTGTAGTTACTTTCGAAAGTATTTGTAGAAATGAGGCAATGCAATTCGATTGTAATACTATACAGAACATTAAGTCGACATGGATCTCAGGATTCTATTTTTCAGCAAATTGTAGCGGCAGTACTAACCATGAGGTTGGCGTTGCAGATGTGGTGTTTGATCACTCCGCCACCGATGATCACCATCCCAGTGTTCTGGGCCTTCACTGCCATCGAGTTCAGCCGGCGCAGGTCTGTCCATATCAGGACATGGCAGCGTCAGGCTCAACTCGGAGTACGTTTGCATTGCAATAAAGGTCAATACGAGTGCTTCTCAATCAACTACATCGCAATAACATTCAGGCAGACATGTGCTCGGATGCCGAAAACGGATCCCGAGATCTGATCTCTGGCATCTGGATCCAGGATCCACTGGGATCATAGATCCACCTTTACAATTTGTCGATGGATCCATTGGGATCATATCCGTCTTCAACATTGGTCGACTGATCCTCCGGGATCCGAGGTCGCAGGCACCATTTTGCATTGGGATCCAATGGGATCCCAGATCCACCTTTATACAGACATATATTTTCGTAACCCATATTTTAAGAAATTGTTAGTACTTTTCAATTAGTTGTAAATGGAAATGGATATGGTCGCATAACTTTAGTTATATTTGTGTCAATCAATACTATAATTATGGCATAATATATAAGTCGAATCCTGTCGGATCCGAGATCCCTTAGGATCATAGATCCACTTTCATTTGTACCATGGGATCTCGTGGGATTCAAGATCTGTTGCCCAATTTAATCGAGGGATCCACTGGGATCCAGAATCCACTATTGTATTTTGTCGTGGGATCCAGTGGGATCATAGATCTAACATTGCGTTGTGTCGAGAGATTCTCTGGGATCATAGAGCCTACTTTGAGATCCATGCACATGTCTCCATTCAGGACATCAACATAAATGAAAGGGAAAATAGCATGAAGTCTTCCGAGCAGCGTTTTTATATTTACCAGTAAACGCCTTTTTGGGCGATGACCGAGCGGGCGCGCACTGGTAAAGCTAAAACAGGTTTGAAATATGAAACGGTACGGGAGCACACGTGGTAGTAACACATAGTCCTTTTAGTCCTCCATAAAAATTGTCAGGCCTCCATGCATGCCAACATAAAAAATAAGTTTTATTAAAGGGAAATAATGACCTTTTGATTTTGTTAGCAACAATTTCTTAGGCTACCGTTATGGTTTTAAAATTATTTTATTTAAATCTAAGAATTAAATCAAATTATTCCCAAATTCAAAGTTGTAAGTTTGGAGAAAAAATACAAAACAAGTACCTTGTGTACTTCATGAAGGTCATTGACAAATTCGTCCTTCCCTACCATTGTTTACATCGAGTGCGGCATTTTTGGAGGCTCTGTGACGTTTCCGATCAAACTGATCCGTGAAGCAATCCGTGAAGCATCCGTGATGCATGACTGACTATCAGTATAAGTCATGAATAACAACAACATGCAAACTATACCAACTCGAATGAAATAAGGGCGGAATGATTTGAACCCCAGGCAAGCAAGTATTCGCAAAGCACTCGGCACTGCGCCACAGTAGCAAAAGGCGAGGGAAATGCATATTGGATACAATATTATCATAAGTTTCTGAAGTGTCAACTACTATGAAATACAGTGATAACATACCTTTAATAATGATTAACAAGAAAATTCAAACTTAAAAAAAAATACTTTGAATAAGTCTTTAATTAGCTTTCAACTCAAAATCAGATATATTTTGCAATGCTACACAAGAATGGCACCAGTGACGTCATAAACGAAGCTTGCTACGGGACTTGGGTATACTAAACGGGAATATGGGATGATAGCCTTTGACGATACCCGCTTCTCAGCATATAATCAGGAACAACTCGCCACAAATGGTAAGTGCGCCGAGAAGCATGACAATGACTTTGTAAACAAATCGCCGACGCTAAATAGGTCGCCGTCTATGTGCATTGTGCATCAATGAGCTTCCGATTTAATTGCCAGTTTTGTGTTATTGTTTGTTAGTTTTTTTGGGGAAAATTATTCTTTTTCATGATAATGTAAAGCATAGTGCTATATACAGCCACAGACAAATTATACAAAACTCCTTATGTTAAAAACAAATGCAGCGATTTTCAAAAATTGAGGGTCGCAACCACTAACTATGCTGCCGTTGATGTGCATCGATGAGCTTCCGATTTTATTGCCACTTTTTCGCACAGTATATTTTCCACTCCATTGCGTAAAAAAGCAATACGGGAAAAGCCCGCAGTTTGATGAGGACCAAAAGTACTTGCAAGTACCGGTCGTTAAAAGTGTGGAACGCTTATCAACTATAACTTGAAATATCTTTCGGTAGGAAAGTTTTCATGCAAAATGTGATGAATTTACAATATATTTTGGTCTCGTCTGGCGATTTCAAGTGCTAACTCCATTTTTGTGGGAAAAGGTAATGATTTCCCTTTAAATTGTACATAATCTACTTTCTCGATTCCGCCAAAAGAGAGTACGTCCTGAGCGCTGCATGCTTCAGCATTAAAAAACTGAATGCTTAGATAAATCAAGCCATTTTTGATCAAGAATGATTTTTGTTCATTTCGACGTCTGCGGGTGTCACGCGCTGTGGTACCACCCTTATCAGAACGCACCATAACAAAATACGAATTGATTTGATGGTCCTATCCAATGGTGAAAACCCGATCTCAATCGGAGCAGTGGTTGCAAAGTTATTAGCTTCCGAAAGCGTATATATGGCCGGGTCGGGCCGGGTCAAAAGTAAATTTGTCTAGTAAGTTGACGAGAAACCTCGCGGGCGCTTCGCGCCCGCTCGGTAATTACAAGCCCATTATCTTTTCACAGTCCTCTCGCCCTCTATTTAAAGTGTACACTGTACACGCCACTCACATGCCACCGCCTCAAATGTACACAGAACCAACGACGCCACTGCCACCTATCGGACAGAATGTTCACCACAAATCCGGGCTGTTTGTAGGAGTGGAGGCACCACATCCACACCACTGCCACCTACCGGACAGGATGTCAACCACGAGTCCGGGCTGTTTGTAGGAGTGGAAGTACCACACCGACACCACTGCCACCTACCGGACAGGATGTCCACCAAGAGTCCGGGCTGTTTGTAGGAGTGGAAGTACCACACCGACGCCACTGCCACCTACCGGACAGGATGTCCACCACGAGTCCGGGCTGTTTGTAGGAGTGGAGGCACCACATCGACACCACTGCCACCTACCGGACAGGATGTCCACCACGAGTCCGGGCTGTTTGTAGGAGTGGAAGTACACACCGACACCACTGCCACCTACCGGACAGGATGTCCACCACTTGTCCGGGCTGTTTGTAGGAGTGGAAGTACCACATCGACACCACTGCCACCTAGCGGACAGGATGTCCACCACGAGTCCGGGCTGTTTGTAGGAGTGGAGGCACCACATCCACACCACTGCCACCTACCGGACAGGATGTCAACCACGAGTCCGGGCTGTTTGTAGGAGTGGAAGTACCACACCGACACCACTGCCACCTACCGGACAGGATGTCAACCACGAGTCCGGGCTGTTTGTAGGAGTGGAAGTACCACACCGACACCACTGCCACCTACCGGACAGGATGTCCACCAAGAGTCCGGGCTGTTTGTAGGAGTGGAAGTACATCATGTCGCCGAGACTGCCGTCGGTCAGCGCCGGGCTGAACACGGGAATCTTGTTCTTGGCGGCCCAGTAGAGCACCGAGCTGGGATCGTCTATCTCCTCCCCGAGCCGAGCGATGATCCGAGACGGCGACCACAGGATATCCTGTACACAGACAGACTGTCAGGGGACCACAGGATATCCTGCACACAGACAGACTGTCAGGGGACCACAGGATATCCTGTACACAGACAGACTGTCAGGCGACCACAGGATATCCTGTACACAGACAGACTGTCAGGCGACCACAGGATATCCTGTACACAGACAGACTGTCAGGCGACCACAGGATATCCTGTACACAGGCAGACTGTCAGGCGACCACAGGATATCCTGTACACAGACAGACTGTCAGGCGACCACAGGATATCCTGTACACAGACAGACTGTCAGGCGACCACAGGATATCCTGTACACAGGCAGACTGTCAGGGAGACCACAGCACACTCTGTACACAGGCAGACTGTCAGACGACCACAGGATATCCTGTACACAGACAGACTGTCAGGGAGACCACAGCACACTCTGTACACAGGCAGACTGTCAGGGAGACCACAGCACACTCTGTACACAGGCAGACTGTCAGGGAGACCACAGCACACTCTGTACACAGGCAGACTGTCAGGGAGACCACAGCACACTCTGTACACAGGCAGACTGTCAGGGAGACCACAGCACACTCTGTACACAGGCAGACTGTCAGGGGACCACAGCACACTCTGTACACAGGCAGACTGTCAGGGAGACCACAGCACACTCTGTACACAGGCAGACTGTCAGGGAGACCACAGCACACTCTGTACACAGGCAGACTGTCAGGGAGACCACAGCACACTCTGTACACAGGCAGACTGTCAGGGAGACCACAGCACACTCTGTACACAGGCAGACTGTCAGGGAGACCACAGCACACTCTGTACACAGAGACTTTCATGGGACAACAGACCGGTGCGCAGGCTGATACTGATGGTACTTATGCATCATGATGGCAAGAACTGTTATGTTATGATGCATTGTCAAACAATGCAACATTAAACAAAGTGCTGACTAATCTTTCACCAAAAATGGATCCCAATAAGATGGATTTGTTTAAGTTGTCAGTGGCTAAGCAACTCGAAAATAAGACAGGACGGTAAACATGCCATGTCAAGTATACACCACGATACCTGTTCGCGCTGTTCCACCACCATCTTGTCCAAGATTGGCATCACCCAATCTTCAAACTTGCAATAATTGTCGTTCGGGACCAGAAGATTCCCGATGCTATGGCAAAGCGGGAGATATCAGCACGAATGTGGTGCCGGTATTAACAACAGAGCAGCGATATTGAACTGCAACGGTGCCTTGTGACGCGTATTTCACGACTACCTCACCATTCTCTCTCAACAGGGCACAATATTATTATTTTTGAAGTGGGATGCAATCCCTGTGCTGCATGACCAACTCAAGAAGGAAGTAAAGGTGAGGCTATTTCTAAAGATCAAAATAATAATGTTGTATATCATCCAACACTTACATAACTTGCTTAGCCAAGCTCCCTAATGATTACTTTTCAGCCATTCAAAGGGTGCAGCGCGTCTGAGCGATCGAGAGCTCCTGTTCATTCCTTCTCTGCCATCCCCACGTATACACCGCCATCGGGTACTGACCGATTGATGCCCCGTTTGCGGAGTGTGGCGCCGTCCAGATCGAATGAGCCCACATAGGTGGGCGCCAGGCACTTGATCAGGTCCTCCTCCACACCACCGGCCGTGGTAACCACACAGTCCACCTGTGGAAAACAGCACACAGTACCGTCACTGCAGCTGTATGCACGAAACAAATACAAATGTGCAGATGTAAGAACGGGTGACAATCCAACTCACCGTGAGATGGATTTGAGAAATAAAATGTTTGCATCTGACCTCTGAAACATTGTCGATTACTGTCCTCCATGAAATTGAAGAGCAGAGCTCCTCTACTACCACCAGGTATCAGATCAGGCCTGTGGCCTGCTGCCTTCTGCAACCGAGGGTCGTCGTCCCAGTCAGCGACGGTCCGCTCAACCTACACCCAGTCCTGAGCAGGTCCGACATCTACCAGGACCACCCGCAGACTCGGCTCGCCTCCTCAGTCCCCGGCGGCGGGCTCCAGCCAGCGCCCGTGCCAATGACTTTCCGCTCTACCTACACCCAGTCATGAGCAGGGCCTCCTTAGGACCTCTACCAGGACCACCCGCTGGCTCGGCTCGCCTCAGTCCCCGGCGGCGGGCTCCAGCCAGCGCCCGTGTCAGTGACGTCCTCCCTCCCAGTCTGTATGTACGAGCTGTCTCTCACCATTCTGTGCTGCACCAGGAAGCGGATGGTGTCGCGCACGCCGGCGGAGGACATGTTGGACGTGTAGCCGAGGAACACGGTACAGGCCGAGCGGCGCCGGGTGAACTCGTCCTCACTCAGGACATCCTCCTCCGCCAGCGTCTGGTCACGCGCCGCCAGCTGGGAACGGCCGGGGTCGATAGTAAGCTGGTACAGGAATATATCATCACAGAGACTGTGCCAGCGTCTGGTCACGCGCCGCCAGCTGGGAACGGCCGGGGTCCATGGTAAGCTGGTACAGGAATATATCATCACACAGACTGTAGGTAAAGTCAGAGGAGCGATAGTTACCCGCCACGAGGGAAACTTAACGCCGCCAGCATGCAGCAGCGGGCCGACACCCAACCGTTACAGAAACATCGCGGGCATAGAAAAGTGATCTCATTAACGATATTTAAAGCACACCCCAGCAAAAGGCTTGTGAGAGAGAAATGGTATGTTACAACTAATAACTAATGATAATACAACTAATTGGTACGTATAACTAATTTAAAGTTGTTCTGCAACAGTCAGGATGAGAAAATTCACATGAACAGGGAAAATAGCAAGCCATTGAGCGGCATGGTAATATGTGACTCAGAATTTTGGCATCAACCACTGTCTCTTATTATTATGTCAATAAAGACAGTAAAATTACATAAGTAATACATACCATTTTGTTTATCTCTTCTACAGCCAAACCAAAATTGGTTGCTTGAAATCCACTGTTCTTGTAAGTTTCCAAAAGCTTGTGGTAGTCAATGCCTTCATTGAAGTCATATCCTGACGAAAAAGGGCATGCAAAATATCAAACTTTTGTTTGAATAAACAGCCCTACAATTCCAACATTCACTGACAAGCCACCACAGCATAAAACATTGCTACCTTTGTAAGCTCCACACGTTATACAAATGGTATGATGCCAATAGCAATATTATAAATGGCATGTTAAAGGGAAATAATGACCTTTTTCCACAAAAATGGAGTTAGCACTTCAAATCGCCAGACGAGACCAAAATATATTGTAAATTCATCACATTTTGCATGAAAACTTTCCTACCGAAAGATATTTCAAGTTAAAGTTGATAAGCGTTCCACACTTTTAACGACCGGTACTTGCAAGTACTTTTGGTCCTCATCAAACTGCGGGCTTTTCCCGTATTGTTTTTTTACGCAATGGAGTGGAAAATATATTGTGCGTTCTGTTTGTTGTGATTATATGCCCGGCGATCTTCTAAAACTAACAGCGATTGGAAAAAGTGGCAATAAAATCGGAAGCTCATCGATGCACATCAACGGCGGCATAGTTAGTGGTTGCGACCCTCAATTTGTGAAAATAAATTAATTTGTTTTCAACATTAGGAGTATTGTATAATTTGTCTGTGGCTGTATATAACACTATGCTTTATATTATCATGAAAAATAATAATTTTTCCCCAAAAAACTAACAAACAATAACACAAAACTGGCAATTAAATCGGAAGCTCATCAATGCACATCGACGGCGACCTATTTAGCGTCGGCGATTTGTTTACAAAGCATTGTCATGCTTCTCGGCGCACTTAACCATTGTGGCGAGTTGTTGCTAGTAGCGCTTTCGTTCTCCATGGCAACCAGGCGTGAGCCAATGAAAAGCCAGAACGTATTCCCTTTCTGGCTTTGGATTGGCTGACGCCTGGTTGCCATGGAGAACGAAAGCGCTACTAGCGTGTGTCCGAGCAGCGCTCAGTTTGATCGGTAATGTCACAGAGCCTCCAAAAATGCCGCAATCGATGTAAACAATGGTAGGGAAGGGCGAATTTGTCAATGACCTTCATGAAGTACACAAGGTACTTGTTTTGTATTTTCCCCAAACTTACAACTTCGAATTTGGGAATAATTTTATTTAATTCTTAAATTTAAATAAAATAATTTTGAAACCATAGCGGTAGCCTAAGAAATTGTTACTAACAAAATCAAAAGGTCATTATTTCCCTTTAAAGGGAAATAATGACCTTTTGATTTTGTTAGCAACAATTTCTTAGGCTCCCGTTATATTTTTAAAATTATTTTATTTAAATTTAAGAATTAAATAAAATTATTCCCAAATTCAAAGTTGTAAGTTTGGAAGAAATACAAAACAAGTACCTTGTGTACATCATGAAGGTCATTGACAAATTCGTCCTTCCCTATCATTGTTAACATCGAGTGCGGCATTTGTGGAGCCTCTGTGACATTTCCGATCAAACTGAGCGCTGCTCGGACACCCGCTAGTAGCGCTTTCGTTCTCCATGGCAACCAGGCGTCAGCCAATCAAAAGCCAGAAAGGGAATACGTTCTGGCTTTTCATTTGCTCACGCCTGGTTGCCATGGAGAACGAAAGCGCTACTAGCGTGCGTTCGAGCAGCGCTCTGATCCGTGAAGCAATCCGTGAAGCATCCGTGATGCATGACTGACTATCAGTATAAGTCATGAATAACAACAACATGCAAACTATACCAACTCGAATAAAATAAGAGCGGAATGAATTGAACCCCAGGCAAGCTAGTATTCGCAAAGCACTCGGCACTGCGCCACAATGGCAAAAGGTGAGGGAAATGCATATTGGATACAATATTATTACGTCACAAGTTTCTGAAGTGTCAACTACTATGAAATACAGTGATAAAATACCTTTAATAATGATTAACAAGAAAATTCAAACTTAAAAACAATCATTTGAATAAGTCTTTAATTAGCTTTCAACTCGAAATCAGATATATTTTGCAATGCTACACAAGAATGGCACCAATGACGTCATTAACAAAGCCTGCTACGGGACTTGGGTATACTAATCAGGAACAACTCGCCAAGTGCGCCGAGATGGTTAAGTGCGCCGAGAAGCATGACAATGACTTTGTAAACAAATCGCCGACGCTAAATAGGTCGCCGTCGATGTGCATCGATGAGCTTCTGATTTAATTGCCAGTTTTGTGTTATTGTTCGTTAGTTTTTTTGGGAAAAAATATTATTTTTCATGATAAAATAAAGCATAGTGTTATATACAGCCACAGACAAACTATACACAACTCCTAATGTTGAAAACAAATTAATCGAATTGCAAAAATTGAGGGTCGCAACCACTAACTATGCCGCCGTTGATGTGCATCGATGAGCTTCCGATTTTATTGCCACTTTTTCCAATCGCTGTTAGTTTTAGAAGATCGCCGGACATATAATCACAACAAGCAGAACGCACAATATATTTTCCACTCCATTGCGTAAAAAAATAATACGGGAAAAGCCCGCAGTTTGATGAGGACCAAAAGTACTTGACAAAAGGTCAGAAATAGTGCAAGTACCGGTCGTTAAAAGTGTGGAACGCTTATCAACTTTAACTTGAAATATCTTTCGGTAGGAAAGTTTTCATGCAAAATGTGATGAATTTACAATATATTTTGATCTCGTCTGGCGATTTCAAGTGCTAACTCCATTTTAGTGGAAAAAGGTCATTATTTCCCTTTAAGGCATAACGCAATAATGCCGTTCACCCCTACACATTACATTTCTTTTTATCTTCAATCAGAATAACAAAGAGCATCGTTATTCGGTTTGTTTACTTTACACAACATTTAACAGTACGGACATGTTCGAGATTAGTTCCCATAAACATGTATAGTAATAGATATTGACAAAACTACACACCACTAGTTAACAGATGCTGTCTTCCAGAAGTACTCACCTTTCACGACTGGAGTGTCCTCCGGGAGAGGAGTGCTAGAGACGAGCACAGCGGCCGCCGCCACAGAGGGTACTCCACCTGCTACCAGCTGCTGCTGGTCAGGGCTGGAACTCATGGTGCGACTGCTCTCGATCTCTGCAATCAACAGACACTCACGAGTAAAGATGTGCGCGCACACTGATGTTGCCAGGAGGTCGGACAGCCTTCTTATGACATTCACAAACGTTTCGAAACGGCGGTGGGTACCATCGAATGAACGAGGGGAAATGTAGTGAGGGCGTATCAAACCTTAGAGCACAATACACGCAGGCACGGACAAACTGACACTCACTCTCATGCCGTGAGGGACCCCAAAACCTGGCGCTCGAAAACCACCGCTTCCTCGCCAACAACCATCTGTTGGAATATGAGTCCTTGAAGAACTGCAGCAGCTGGCAGCTGAAAACCATCGTCAAAACCGACCGATAGAAGTTCAGGTGCAGCTGCTTCGATATGGAGCATCGCAAGGATTGCGAATGTGCCCAGATACGATTACGATACGGGTAAATGGAAAGTGGTATTGTAGCACCACTTCACCTTCCTTCTCCAATGCAGGAGATTGGTTTGTATGGTGGTGCAATCAACTCTAAACCCCACAGTTGATTGCACCAGACAACAGCTCAGTGCATATGAGGCTTAGACTGCACCGTTGCAGTCAGTGTATGCTGGACGTGGACACTGGACGGCCTCAGCCCAACAACGTGACACTACTGACACTTGCCAGGTGGCAGCACTAGACTGATATAGATGTCAGCACCGATCTGGTCAAGTAGCCATACTGACCGATCTCGAGCATGACCGATGCACTATAGGTGGCGGTATCGCTCAGGTACAGGAGCGACACCTCCAGAGTTACTAAGGCAATCAATTTTAATCTGGTGATCCACTCTCGTTGGTGTACTTTGCGGTGGGTTGCATAGGTTTCTTCAGCAAACATTGCAAAATGTGATTGAATTCAATCTCTGTCAAGCTGTTTGCGAACAATTCAGCTGCTTCAACTAATGTGGCAAGGTTGGTTTGAAACTAACAGTTCAACAGCTTGGAGAATCTCAGAGAAATCGTCACACCCACTGCCATTTTGCTTCAAGCATTCACTAGTGTCAGTGAGTGGCATTCACTAGTGCCTGTTATTTGTATCATGTACTGAGGTTTACTTCAACCATTCATTTGTGTATAGCCCAAATGGTTTGAGAGGGTGGCCCAGGACCGGGTGCTCGCTTGCGTAATAGCACCAGCCGCCCAGGGGCAGCGCCACAATTTTTTTTTGTCAGGAGGGGGGGGGGGGGGGAGCAAGTATAAATTTAGGGGCCTCTATTTGAGAAGGGGCTTCCTCGAACGTGACATTTTTGTAATTGCCTTTGTTTTTCCACAATTGTCTACCCACACAGTATTGCTTACCAAGGTTGGCAAGCTGGCTCAGTGGTAGAACACCTGCTTGCGGAGCCAATCAATTTCCTCGACGGGGCCTTTGAACAAGTCGACCTGACCCCTATCCCAGCCAGGAATTAACTCGGGCACTGCTCGGGCAACTTGGGCTCAACATGGGCATAGCCCCAGTTAGCCCATCATACGAGTTTTTCTGCTTGGGCTCAGCTCGGGCTTCGCATGGGCAGAGTGAACCTGGGCAAGCTCGAGTTGAGCCCAACAACGCGACTTTCCACTATTATCGGGCTGAAATTGGGCATGCCCGACAATAATTCATCACTCGGGGACAGCTCGGGTTCGTCTTGGGCTTGACGGAGGCCGAAGTCCGCGACGAACTGCGCTTCACGATGGCGGATGACGCGTTCTTTCGTACTTGTAGTTGAGTTGCCGCTCAACAGATGGCGTCTTTCAAGAAGCAATCATTTTTCGTATTGTTTTACCAAAAACAGACATTACCTTAAAGAAAATAGTTCACCTTCAACATTAATTTTAAACTGAGATAGCAGTTTTGTAGCCCGTGTTGGGAAACCCATAACTGCAAGTTTTCTTGACTGAAAAGACTCTCCAGCCGAATATATTTGAGTTTTTGGCGAAGGAATGCGGTGCTGGCGAAAGAATGTTGTACTGGTTCTATCCCGGGCAGAGGATATACCATCAGCGAATCAGCTTGCAGCTGGTGCTAGCAAGCGAATCGCCGGCCGCCGGTTGGCACATCTCCAATGCGAGTCTATCTTTACGCGACTACTTTCGAATCTGATTGGCTGAACCATTTTTTACATTCGTGTGACGTCAGGACTCTGACTCAGAGAGTATGCATATAGTTTTGATAAACAATACAAATGTACGGCCTTCTGTCCTGAATCGGCGCGATATAAGGCCATTTTTGACAATATAAAAAGAAATTGTATGACAAAATATAATAAAATCGTGTTGGGTAAAAAATTTTCCAAGGTGAACTATTTCCTTTAACATGTAGGACAGTTTGAAGTTTGGAAATGTAGCGAAAAGCAATGCAAAGGGAGATGTTATCATGAGATCTAGAAAAATGAATTGCTTAGAGTCTATGCTAATGTGTCAAACGGAAGAAGCATTCCCAAAGTCAGGTTATATAATGGTAAAACTTCACGGGCATTGTTAATCGCGAAACTGTGTGGCGTGATAACGCTGAAGCAACCATACAGCAAACGGAAATTATTTACAAGTTTGACCTAAATTATGACCTTGACCTCGGGTCACAAAAACATACAAATATTTCTTGCTCAGAATCACCTATCCAATCCACCGGCGTTGACCACAACTCGATATCTTTACCCAGTCCGGAGATATTAATGGGTAACCTTCGCAGAGCCACCTATACGTTTTTTTTTGCGAGGCTGAAAGGGGCATTTGGCATGTCATTTAATAGGCTATAGACACTTTTGTATTTGCTATATCGAAAGGTAATTGATGAAGCTCAATTTGACTTTGAGTCAAAAATACAGGTTTCGACTGGGAAAAGATCAGGATAAGGTCACAAGAATCAAAAACGTTAGAAAAGGTCACAAGGTCACAAAATACAAAATAAAAAATAAATCATTTTTTTTTAGATAGCCAAAAGTTTCCCTGCATCATTGCGAATTCAGTGCTATATCGCTTTTAATGTTTCCGGTCGTTTAACTACAAGTTATGAGCCATCAAAGAAAGGCCTGCAGCGTGACCTCTCGACATTGTCGGATGCTATAACCAAATGCCGTCTTCAGGGCTTAAGACAACCCTATAGACCAAATCTTAGATTAATCTGAGAGATGAGGGTGTAAAATCGACCCTCCGACTGGTCGATCTGGCCTGGAACGCCCCAGCACTTACTTCATATTTTCGACTACAACCAGCGTATACTTGACAACTTTCAGAAAGGTGAACATTCCTTTTAAGCCACGATTCGCTAGTCGCTCCCGTTAAAGGAAATAGTTCACCTTGGAAATTTTTTACCCAACACGATTTGATTATATTTTTTAATAAAATTTATTTTTATATTATCAAAAATGGCCTTATATCGCGCCGATTCAGGACAGAAGGCCGTAAATTTGTATTGGTTATCAAAACTATATGCATACTCTCTGAGTCAGAGTCCTGACGTCACGCGAATGTAAGCAAAATGGTTCAGCCAATCAGATTCGAAAGTAGTCGCGTAAAGATAGACTCGCATTGGAGATGTGCCAACCGGCGGCCGGCGATTCGCTTGCTAGCACCAGCTGCAAGCTGATTGGCTGATGGTATAGCCTCTGCCCGGGCTAGAACCAGTACAACATTCTTTCGCCAGCACCGCATTCCTTCGCCAAAAACTCAAATATATTCGGCTGGAGAGTCTTTTCAGTCAAGAAAACTTGCAGATAGGGGTTTCCCAACACGGGCTACAAAACTGCTATCTCAGTTTAAAACTAATGTTGAAGGTGAACTATTTCCTTTAAAGGAAATAGTTCACCTTCAACATTAGTTTTAAACTGAGATAGCAGTTTTGTAGCCCGTATTGGGAAACCCCTATCTGCAAGTTTTCTTGACTGAAAAGACTCTCCAGCCGAATATCTTTGAGTTTTTGGCGAAGGAATGCGGTGCTGGCGAAAGAATGTTGTACTGGTTTTAGCCCGGGCAGAGGCTATACCATCAGCCAATCAGCTTGCAGCTGGTGCTAGCAAGCGAATTGCTGGCCGCCGGTTGGCACATCTCCAATGCGAGTCTATCTTTACGCGACTACTTTCAAATCTGATTGGCTGAACCATTTTTTACATTCGCGTGACGTCAGGACTCTGACTCAGAGAGTATGCATATAGTTTTGATAAACAATACAAATGTACGGCCTGCTGTCCTGAATCGGCGCGATATAAGGCCATTTTGACAATATAAAAAGAAATTGTATTAAAAAATATAATCAAATCGTGTTGGGTAGAAAAATTACAAGGTGAACTATTTCCTTTAACGGTGTCGCATCGCATTTCAAAGCAGCTACTTTAGCACTAGAGATGCACACATTTCTCCAAAAACAGGATCCGGCACCGCCACCGCCACCGCCACCGCTCATAAATGAGTTGATGAGTTGGCACCGGCATCAAGCCCGGCCAAATGTGGCAACACCGGCCAGGCCCGACAGCCAGCAATCTGCATGTCTACTTCGTTCTACATTACAAAAATAATCCCCGAACTTGTGCTGAGTCCGGCATGAGACCGGCAAGCCTGAGTTCAGACACAGCTTCAGGACCGCCGGGCCTGAATTTCGGCCGGCGCCGGCTCCGTGATCCTGAAATTTACATCCCTATTTAGCACGGACTTCAGAGGAACCATGCATATATAACTCGCTGCGCTGACTCGAGCGGTACTAGTTTCTATCAATGCAGCTCCTATGACCCGGCGCCACTGTATCAGAAGCGTGATTCAGCAGTTGCCGAATGCAGGCGCCCTCCTCTCAGGACGCCTTTCCACGAACTCCTCAGGATCTGCTGCCGATCGAGAGCCCCGGCTCGGTCTTTGTGGACGCTTAGAAGCACCAGGTGTGGCAGTCGACCCTGCGACATCGTGGACCTGTATGGTGTTTTTAGACATCTGAGCGCCGAGAAGCTGCGCTCGGCAGAGGCGCCCGACACCGGCACTGTGGCAGCCAGTTCCGTCCGCCGAACCACGTCGCTCAGCAGAGTACACAACGTGTCGCCCTGGGAGCTGAGTCACTGAGCCAACGATCGCCCTGGGATCAGCAGCTCAGCCGAGAGTAGGTCACCATCGAGATCTCTCACCCAGAGACGCAGCTCCTCTCTGAGCCCGGTGAGAGTCAAGGCCAGTCTGTCTGCCCAGCAGAATGCCCTCCACGCGTGCCAGGGTCTTGAGACCGGGCTGATCGAACCATCGCCTGGTCTCTGAGAGGACCAAGCCAATGGCCTCATAGAACGACTTCCTCAGACCAGATCGGGAGTTGAATGCCATGCTTGCCGCTGTGCAGGGCTGTTGCTCGAACCGCTTCGGCGGTCTCGACACCCGAGGTTCCTTTGATTGCGTGATCGGCGTCTTCAAGTCTTGAGCCAGGGCTTCAACCTCTTCAAAGAGGGCATCGAAGCACGACTCCTCCCGCATTTTCTTCAGCGTTGCGATCAGCACTGCTGCGCCATGAATCGCTTCACCTGCGGTCAACGTCTTCTGCAGCAGCTTTGCCAGCGGTTCGCAGGGTTCGAACAGCTTGACAGACAGTTTGATGCCAAAGAGGCACTCGAACGACTTCAGGCGTGTAATCTGTCTCCGAAACTTGCTCCTTCGTCTTCCAAGCAGCTCCGGTCTTGGACCAGCTCAGTGTCCATGACAGCATCGAAGTGGTCCAGGAGCCGTCGGTACGCTTGGACACGGACTGTCCAGCGAGTTGGGCATAGCGCCAGCAGCGTCCGTAGACCTTTCCTGCAGTCCTCCCCGTCGTCTGGTCCCCCACTGTGGACGAACTCACGGAACATGTTCTGCCGTTTTGCAGTGTTCAGACTGTTCGATACGTCGCGCACAATCTCCATGGGGTCCTGATGATTCCGACACGCTTCACCTCCTCCACCAGAACCAAGTCGAGAGCATGGTTGCAGCACTGGACATACACAGACGCTGGCTACATTTCGCTGAGTCTCGCCCGCACCCCCCGTTACCCTGCCGGACATATTGCTGGCCCCCATCGAAACAGTATCCAAGGAGTTGCTCTACACACAGACCAAGACGCTGAAGGCTATCGAGAAGGACTTCGAACAGCGTTTATGCATTCGAGTCAGGCACATCATACAGCCCCACGAACAGCTTTTCCAGAGGCTGCAGGTCTTTCATCACTCGGAGGCCCACACTGAACTGCTCATGAGCGCCGGCGTCGGTAGCGCCGCCATCAGCAATGACTGAAAAGAATGGCGCCTCCTGGACTTCTGCTATTACCATGCGCTGCACACTTTCCGTCATGATCTCAAGAAGTTCATTTTGGCAATCGTGACTCAATACATTTTCTTCCCGCCCCAGCCACTTAGCCACTGCCGGAGACGAGAGGCTTTGCTCCTCCAGCACCGACCTCAGGATGCCGTCCATTTCACTGTGACCACTGATAGCCACACCGCACCGAGCCCAGTCCCCTGAGGGTACCGATCACCTGCACAAAGGCATCCCCATTTTCCAGCGGACCCTCTCTTGGGACTTCCAAAACACAGTACTGATATAATGGGCCGATGCGACTGCCGCGAGCTTTTCCGTCGCCGACATGTGGACCGACGACGTGCAATGTTCCTTGAACTTCTCAAAGCCCTTCTCCCAGTTGTTAAAACCGGTAACTCCTTCCTTCTTCTCCTTCATCTGTTCTCTCCTTCTCCTTCATCTGTTCATCACTGATCAGTTTATTTTTATAAGGCTAGCTGACATATGTGGCAGGTCACCGTGTCCGTGTCAACATGATAGCTTAGAAAGGGGAACTTGTGGTACCACTCCGCGCGGAACCGTCGACCCTTGGAAGACGGAAAGTCCAGTGTAGGTTGGGTCGCCCGATCAGGGATACCAGCTTCGCCAGGTGGTGGCTGCGGGCCACACATGGATCCAGCGACGGAATCCCTGGGATCACTAGGATCGGACTCGAGTGGTCTCCGGCGGGTGTGCCCAGGCAGGGCCAGTTCGGAGGAAGCCGGATCTGACCTGGCAGAATCTGGATGCTCCTAAGGATCTGGGGTTTCACAAATTGTGTTACCCATGGTCGAGTAAACAATGCTATTTAAAATGCCGAACTTTGTGCTGCGAAATTTCTATCTAAATCAGAAATATGCCATAAAACCCTCATTTTCAGCGCTTGTCTTGTGGAACAGGGCGGAAATTCTTTACAGCGATTTACCAAGAAATAGAAGAAAGGCGCTGGAATGTATTCGAGGCAATACGTAACAGAACAGTAATTCAAAACAATGATATATGTACATTATCGCCAATTTTAGCACGAATTATATGGGCTGAAGCGAAACGATGTCAGTTTTTTTACAAATATTATTATTACATTTTGCAACGCCATGGCG
>JAXIVJ010018696.1:5000-22321 GCA_036785665.1 Chirona hameri
CCCGAACGGTAGCGTTACACGACGCTGGTTAGAGGCTAAATATTGCAAAATACCAGGAAACTCATTAGAATGTATTACACTTTCCTGGGCTTGGTCCCTACTGGGCCTCGCTCCATGTCTTTGTGGAGGACTGGACCGACATCTGAACTCGAAATTTAACATTCCACCGCTAGGTTCGCCCAAAATTTGCCAAAACACAGTTCCGTAGAGGGGGTCGGCGGCGGCTGGCGCTGCGCGGGCGGGTCGCGAAGGTCGATCAGGCGTTCACGGGAGCGGGGGAGGTGAGCCGTCCGGCAGCTATTGGGGCGATTCACTATCGCTGGTGATTGTTGCTTATATCAACACCATGAGGTTCAGCTACCAGTTGGAGGTTGTTCTACAGGCTATAACGAGTTTTGCACATATGCTATTTGCCAGCCGCTTTGCCCTAACGCAAGCGGTAGCATCGGTCATCCGAAAAGTTCCCAGATTTCGACAAAAATAGCATTTACAAAAACAAAACTCGACAGATTTAAAAAAAAAAACAGATCTGAGACCTCATGAGGTAAGCTTTCGAATGGCATGACTCATCTTTTGAGCCCTCCGACACCTTCTAACGAGCCGTGTCCCGACCTCCCGCCCCGCCGCTCGAGCGGACCCGAGTGGTCCCGAGCGGTCCCGAGCGGTCCCGAGCGGGTCCCGACCCGCCCTCCCGACCTCCTGCCCCGCCGCTCGAGCGGACCCGAGTGGTCCGAGCGGTCCCGAGCGGTCCCGACCCGCCCTCCCGACCCGCCTGTCGAGCGGACCCGAGTGGTCCCGAGCGGTCCCGAGCGGTCCCGACCCGCCCTCCCGACCTCCTGCCCCGCCTGTCGAGCGGACCCGAGTGGTCCCGAGTGGTCCCGAGCGGTACCGACCCGCCCTCCCGACCTCCTGCCCCGCCTGTCGAGCGGACCCGAGCGGTCCCAAGCGGGTCCCGACCCGCCCTCCCGACCTCCTGCCCCGCCGCTCGAGCGGACCCGAGTGGTCCCGAGCGGTCCCCGAGCGGTCCCGAGCGGACCCGAGCGGTCCCGACCCGCCCTCCCGACCCGCCTGTCGAGCGGACCCGAGTGGTCCCGAGCGGTCCCGAGCGGTCCCGAGCGGTCCCGAGCGGTCCCGACCCGCCCTCCCGACCTCCTGCCCCGCCTGTCGAGCCCGGTCCCGAGTGGTCCCGAGCGGTACCGACCCGCCCTCCCGACCTCCTGCCCCGCCTGTCGAGCGGACCCGAGCGGTCCCAAGCGGTCCCGACCCGCCTCCCGACCTCCTGCCCCGCCTGTCGAGCGGACCCGAGTGGTCGCGAGCCGGCCCGTTCGGCAGCACATTCATAATGCATGGCACGAGGCGCGACTCGGCCGGAGTGTGCCGTGGCGACTCGGGCGACTCGGCCGGGCGGGCAGGAGGCGGCGGTGGACGCGGCAGACGGGGTGACGTGAGCCTCCAGTGCCGCGGCGCAGGAGCCGTCTCGGCAGCGGCAGCGGGGAGAAAGCGGTGACGTCGGCCAGACGACACAGCAGAGGCAGAGGTCAGGGAGTGGCGTGACAACAGAGGCAGAGGTCAGGGAGTGGTTGTGACAGCCGGCAGAGGTCAGTGAGTGGCGTGACATCAGAGGCAGAGGTCAGGGAGTGGTGTGACATCAGAGGCAGAGGTCAGGGAGTGGCGTGACAGCCGGCAGAGGTCAGTGAGTGGCGTGACAGGAGGGCAGAGGTCAGGGAGTGGTGTGACATCCGGCAGAGGTCAGGGAGTGGCGTGACAGCAGAGGCAGAGGCCATGGAGTGGCGTGACAGCCGGCAGAGGTCAGGGAGTGGCGTGACAATAGAGGCAGAGGTCAGGGAGTGGCGTGACAACAGAGGCAGAGGTCAGGGAGTGGCGTGACAGCCGGCCGAGGTCAGGGAGTGGCGTGACAACAGAGGCAGAGGTCAGGGAGTGGCGTGACAGCCGGCCGAGGTCAGGGAGTGGCGTGACAGCAGAGGCAGAGGCCATGGAGTGGCGTGACAGCCGGCAGAGGTCAGGGAGTGGCGTGACAAATAGAGGCAGAGGTCAGGGAGTGGCGTGACAACAGAGGCAGAGGTCAGGGAGTGGCGTGACAGCCGGCCGAGGTCAGGGAGTGGCGTGACAACAGAGGCAGAGGTCAGGGAGTGGCAGAGGTCAGAGACAGCCGACAGAAGTCAGGGAACTGTGACGCGGCAGAGGAGCGGAGCCGAAGGACGCTGGCAGAGGAGCGGAGCCGAAGGACGCTGGCAGAGGAGCGGAGCCGAAGGACGCTGGAAGAAGAGCGGAGCCGAAGGACGCTGGCAGAGGAGCGGAGCCGAAGGACGCTAGCAGAGGAGCGGAGCCGAAGGACGCTGCAGAGGAGCGGAGCCGAAGGACGCTGGCAGAGGAGCGGAGCCGAAGGACGCTGGCAGAGGAGCGGAGCCGAAGGACGCTGGAAGAAGAGCGGAGCCGAAGGACGCTGGCAGAGGAGCGGAGCCGAAGGACGCTAGCAGAGGAGCGGAGCCGAAGGACGCTGGCAGAGGGAGCGGAGCCGAAGGACGCTGGCAGAGGAGCGGAGCAGAAGGACGCTGGCAGAGGAGCGGAGCCGAAGGACGCTGGCAGAGGAGCGGAGCCGAAGGACGCTGGCAGAGGAGCGGAGCCGAAGGACGCTGGAAGAGGAGCGGAGCCGAAGGACGCTGGCAGAGGAGCGGAGCCGAAGGACGCTGGCAGAGGTCAGAGACAGCCGACAGAGGCCAGGGAACTGTGACGCGGCAGAGGAGCGGAGCCGAAGGACGCTGGTGCAGAGGTCAGAGACAGCCGACAGAGGTCAGGGAACTGTGACGCTGGCAGAGGAGCGGAGCCGAAGGACGCTGGCAGAGGAGGAAGTGTGTCGTTCATGAAGCGTTCAGTTCATATTTGGCGCTGATCCGTCCACCAGCAACAGATGAAGGCCAGTTATGTAATAGCCGTTTTCACGAAGGATTTTATTCGCCGGGCGATTGGGGCGTTTGGGGCGTTTGGGGTAAATGGGTATATAGCTTTTCGCGGTGATTTTTTTTGGTATCAATTGAAACTTTATGAAGTAATGCACTTTTTGAATATTCCATTTTAATGATAACACCATAGTTTACTTTAAATTAACAATTTCATCTTAAACTAGCTCCGGTGATGCCAGATGGCCGCCACAGGCTTGGGGCGTTTGGTGCGACTCCATCTCGCTCGAATTACCCAGAAGTGCGGGGTTGGGTAAAGAGGTCATATTTTGCAACGACATAGTTTTCAGGAATAATAGCTTATTTCAATGAAAACTAGATGAATTAGTCCCATTCATGTGTTCAGTCATATTCACTTTGAACGCAAGGATTAATGATAATTAGCAATTTCGTTTGATAATTTTTGCTGAGAAGATGGCTGCCCAGCTGCGTCCCCGTGGTCTGCGGGCGCGGCTAGTGTGTGTGTGTGTTTTTTTTTTTTTTTTTTTTTTGGGGGGGGGGGGGGTCTCGCCCACCCCGTAGTCCGGCCTATAGCCATATGCCGTCTGGGTGGGGAGGGAACCTACACAGGTGTTTGGGCATCAATTATCCACATTTTGTGCAATTTTGAACCTCGGGTCATATCAAGTCACGTCACCAGGCCAGGTCATGTGACCACACCTCCAAAGACGTTTGTGGTCGTACCAAAGCCACAGTTTTTGGCCGATCGGTTTCAAACTTACAGGATTTGATAAGGTCATAAGTACCTACAATTATTTTATCTCAGATCTTTTCTTCATATCTGTGACCAAGGGTCAGGTCAATTTCGTGACCTTCCATTCTAAGTCAATGGGGAAATATTCAAATGCTTCCTTTTCCAAGGATACGCATGATATCAGTCAAATTCCTCCTGGATAATGTTATCGTAGGTCATTCTTGATGAACCAGGTACAATTTGTGTTCGGTGACCCCTAGAAGGGTCGGCAGAGGTCATCTGAGTTCACCAACACTTTTTTATCAATAACTCTCGACAGAATGAAGAGAGAAAATTGAAACTGGCACCAATATGTTTGTCTCGTCGAGACACGTCTTGTAATATGCAATATGACCTACTTGAGTCATCACTTGACCTTGACCTGAGTTCAAATTTATAAGTTGACCTAACCTGGTCTGCATGAATATGATTCGAAGCGCCTTGACGAGACAAACATGAAGGGGTCAAAATTATTACCTCATCTTTATTAGGCAAAAAGTTATTTGCGAAAAACAGTTTGACCAAAAAATAGCCTTTTGGCCTTTGGTGGCCTATTGGCTTGACCTGAAATTTGAGGATACCAATGGCGATTGCATTTTTAATAGATTTCGGTTGCGTTTTATTTGTTTGCTCCTAGCTATCATAGTTCCCGAGATATTTGGGAGTTTCTAGAGCCAAGTCCTTAAACTAGAAAATCTGACATTTGATGACATCTGGTGACCTCAATATTGAACTGAGCCAAAACAAAATGAACAAATAGTTTCGAAATGATTTTTGACGACCTATCGAAGTGTTTTTGGATTCCGTCTACTCTCCATAGGAGCCGAGTTAGAAGGGGGCCTTTCAGAACTAATCAGATTTTACCATGTCAATGACGTCTCTTTGGCCGCATTTGGTAGCAATTTCTTTACCTATGGCCCACTATAGGGATGACACCCCCCCCCCCCCCCCCCCCCCTGCTCAGCGCGAGAAAAATGCCTGGATTGGTACTTGTGCTGGCCGGTTTGGGGGAGGCCAAAACATAGTTTGGCCTTACGACTTGAGCGTTTGGGGGAGGCCATGGCCTCGGTGCCCCTCCCCCCTGGATCCGCCAGTGATAAGGATGTTGTCATGTTGCAGAAAAGGTCACGCGATAGTAAACCGCCGGTGACCAGTTATTGGAGGATAAGTCGATATGGGCATATGGCGATAGACGCCCCGCTCAGTCAGCAGCATGGGGCGGAACAAGCCACGATCTAAGCTTATTTATTTTTGCTGGATTTGCTGGATCGAGAAGAAGGAATGCGGAGAGTGAGAGAGAGAGAGAGAGAGCGGAAGAAGGAGCTTTAACAGCGGATATATGCATAGACAATCACTCATCTGAGTAACGTTGGGCGGCCCTGACCCGTAAACGGTTATCAGCAGACATCTGTGTCCGACCTGAGCAGAATCGCGAACACCAACACATCAACCATCGGCCGTCAGTGCGGAATCCAATCATATTGATGTGGTGACATTCTTCAGCCGACCTAACTGTACCCCGGACAATGCAGTTTGCGTTGTATCTGCAGGTTTTTTGACATGTCCATGCCGAATGTAAGAATCCCTTACATATGTCGAAAACAGCAGCTGAAGATCGTATTTCCCGATAATTATGTCAATGGTAAAGTGAAGCGAAACCCAGTGAACCATTGGGCGAGCCATTCATAAAGAAAGTTGAAACATTGCAAGGCTTTTAATTGTTCTCAGAAGATAGCACGAACTTGTTCCAGCCAAGCCCTATACCACATTCTTGTGCGACTATCAGCAAAAGTCGCAGTCGAACAGGTGGCAGGCCAACTTTAAGTGTGTGCTGCCGGGATGCTCTGCACATCGTATTCGGCTTAGGTCCATTGATGAACACAAATCACGCATGCTATTGCAGATCAGATAAAGCTGACAGCATAAACAGCGTGGTTTAATAGTTACGGGCACAATGCACCACGTGACCCTCAGTTATAGGCACGATGCCGTAAGGCTGAGATCATCACCATTACATAAACCCGTATCATATCCTACAAAACTCCAGGTGGAGCAAAGTTACGCTCTCGTTGTGTTGTACCTCTCCCGTGCGAGGCGATTCTGACCAGATAACCCGAAGGAGTGGCTCTGAAAGAGGGCGTGGTAACAGAAGGAAGACGGCCGAGAGAGCGGTGTTCGGACACCAAGGCAGGGGCGGCGCCACCGATTTTTGGCAGGGGGACAAGTCGAAATTCAGGGGCCTCCATTTGAGAGGGGGCCTCCATTTGAGAAGTGGCCTTTGACCTCCATAGGGCTCCTCTCACCTCCCCTCTGGCTTCCTGAGGGCCGCTTCTGGACTTCAGGGGCACCTCTGACCTCCATAGGATCCCTCTGGCCTTCAAGGCCTTTCTGACCTCCAAAGGACCCCCTCTGGCCTCCAGGGGCCATCTCTGACCTCCATGTGTCCCCTCTGATCTCCCCTCTGGCCTTCAGAGGCCCCTCTGACCTCCATAGGACCCCTCTGGCTGCCAGGGGCCCTGTGCCAGGGGCCTCCTTAAATTACAGGGGGGTCGACAAAAATATATGTTTCCCCCTCCCCCTGCCAGACGACAGGGGGGCGACTTCTCCTCCTCCTCCTCCTCCTCCTCCTCCTCCTCCTCCTCCTCCTCCTCCTCCTCCTCCTCCTCCTCCTCCTCCTCCTCCTCCTCCTCCTCCTCCTCCTCCTCCTCCTCCCCGGTGGCGCCGCCGCTGCACCGAGGGCGGACAGGAGAAGGCTCTCTCGGCGGGGCAGAGTGGCGGGGCGGCGCCATCTCGCCGCAGCCAGGAAGGCCGCCGCCACCCGTCCCTCCCGTCGCTCTTTCCAGGTCAAGTATACGTGTGGGCTGGAGTAACCGAATAAACTGACTGTCACTCGGCTGTGGGGGTGCCGCGCGGCCAGCCGAAGGCAGGACCGACTCCTGAGAGGCGCACAAGCGCCACACACGGCGGGACACGCCAAGGCAGGTGGCTGGGGTGTTCAGACGGCGGGACGCGCCACGGCAGGCAGTACGGACCAGGCCCGATGTCATACACAGGAGGATAGCGCCACCAGGCAGAGAGCAGTGGTCCCCCGGTAGGCCGACCTGAGTTAACACGCCGCCTTGCAGACAGCTCCCGAGCTAACCGTTCCACCCTGATTCCAGCATCGGTCTGCCGTCGGCACACACTGTCTACAGATCATGGCACTGCTTAGTGCCTGCAGATCATGGCACTGCCTAGTGCCTACAGATCATGGCACTGCCTAGTGCCTACAGATCATGGCACTGCCTAGTGCCTACAGATCATGGCACTGCCTAGTGCCTACAGATCATGGCACTGCCTAGTGCCTACAGATCATGGCACTGCCTAGTGCCTACAGATCATGGCACTGCCTAGTGCCTACAGATCATGGCACTGCCTAGTGCCTACAGATCATGGCACTGCCTAGTGCCTACAAATCATGGCACTGCCTAGTGCCTACAGATCATGGCACTGCCTAGTGCCTACAGATCATGGCACTGCCTAGTGCCTACAGATCATGGCACTGCCTAGTGCCTACAGATCATGGCACTGCCTAGTGCCTACAGATCATGGCACTGCCTAGTGCCTACAGATCATGGCACTGCCTAGTGCCTACAGATCATGGCACTGCCTGGTGTCTACAGATCATGCCACTGCCTAGTGCCTACAGATCATGGCACTGCCTAGTGCCTACAGATCATGGCACTGCCTAGAGCCTACAGATCATGGCACTGCCTAGTGCCTACAGATAATGGCAGCGTATCTCACAAACGCGAACACTGCAGGGCAGCCTGGCGGACAGGCTAAAGATCGGTCTGCCACCTGTTCAGAGTTCCTGTTCCTATCACGTTTCCGTCACCCTGGGCAGTCTGCACGTCGTCACCCTGGGCAGTATCGGCAGTGACGTGAACACCTGCAGAGCCGCACCACACGGCCGCCAGCCCAGAGTGACCGGGTCGTGCTCGAGTCGAATCAGCAAACTGCATACAAGACGCACCACTCGGCAGGCAGCATCGAACTGCAGCCGGCGTTAGCGATTGGCAGACGTTCATCGCCGTGATATAGCACGCCGCGCGGCAGGCAGCACAGCTGTGCCTCTGACGCGTGTTCTGGCGCCGGTGGCTGGCCTGCCGTCATCCCGACACGACCGGCGCCGAACACCGCTGCCGCATCGCCCCGTGAGCGGGAAGGCGCCGTCGGCCCGACACGGGGCGCCGAACACCGCTGCCGCA
Source organism: Chirona hameri (assembly GCA_036785665.1). NCBI lineage: Eukaryota > Metazoa > Arthropoda > Thecostraca > Balanomorpha > Balanidae > Chirona > Chirona hameri. The sequence goes on from JAXIVJ010018696.1 coordinate 12,962, forward strand.
TCGCTCCGTAAGCGGGAAGGCGCCGTCGGCCCGACACGGGGCGCCGAACACCGCTGCCGCATCGCCCCGTGAGCGGGAAGGCGACGTCGGCCCGACACGGAACGCCGAACACCGCTGCCGCATCGCTCCGTAAGCGGGAAGGCGCCGTCGGCCCGACACGGGGCGCCGAACACCGCTGCCGCATCGCCCCGTGAGCGGGAAGGCGACGTCGGCCCGACACGGAACGCCGAACACCGCTGCCGCATCGCCCCGTGAGCGGGAAGGCGCCGTCGGCCCGACACGGAACGCCGAACACCGCTGCCGCATCGCCCCGTGAGCGGGAAGGCGACGTCGGCCCGACACGGAACGCCGAACACCGCTGCCGCATCGCCCCGTGAGCGGGAAGGCGCCGTCGGCCCGACACGGAACGCCGAACACCGCTGCCGCATCGCCCCGTGAGCGGGAAGGCGACGTCGGCCCGACACGGAACGCCGAACACCGCTGCCGCATCGCCCCGTGAGCGGGAAGGCGACGTCGGCCCGACACGGAACGCCAGTCCTTGATGCGACAGGCGCTCGACTGTCGCCAGCCGCCGGCCGCCGGTGACCGCCCGACTGCTCGGCAGGGTGCAGGTATGTCCACAGTCCACAGTCCACACAGTAGTAAACAGAGACGTCTGTGTCGCCCTGCCACTCCGCTGAGACTCTGAGGCGACGGTTCGATGGCACGGGGACGGCACACGGGTGATGAGACAGAGACGGCAGGGATGGGCGATGACGCGCATGATAGCGCCACTCTCAGAGGCAGAGATCAGCTGCAGACAACAGATGCGATCCAGTCTGACGAAACAAGGATGACACAGAAGCGACATAGGAATGACACAGAGGCGGCAGAGAGATTCCACAGAGACACAGATAAGCAACAGAGACAGAGCAGCCACAGATTCGGTACGGGGATGGCACACAGATACGTGGCAGTCCGGTGACACAGAAGCGGCTTAGAGACGCTAAAGGAATGACGCAGAAGCGGCACAGGGGCGGCAGAGGCGGTACAGGAATGAACCAGACGGCACAGAGGCGGTGCAGTCTGTCTGCCGGCAGCGGCGGTGCAGTGCCGTGCTGGCAGCCCGCCGACGCAGTGCGCGCCGCAGCCCCTCTATGGCAGCCGCTCTGCTCTGCTCCAGCTGCTGGCTGTGACGCAAAGAACCGACAACGCACGGGGCGGCCCCGCATTCCTGACTGAAGCCGTCAGCTGCCCGGTCCCTCCCTGCACGCACTAAACGGCGGGGGAGGGGAGGGGTCACATCGTTCCAGCGGCCGGAGCAGCCTGGCTGAGCTGGCCTGTGGGCGTGCCATGAGCGGCGTCCTGTCTCAGAGGGCCGCCCCATCAGCGCCGTGACGGGACGCCAGGCACGACAAGGGCCGCGGGCCTGGCCGTAGTAAGCCGGCGACGGACGGCGGCCGCTGGCAGGTGGGACAGACACGGATGGCCGCCGGAGACATTACAGGGAGGCCGCTCATAGCCAGTCGCCGGCCGTACGACGCCAGACATAACCGTGACATAAGCGGCGGGAAACCCGCGCCACCGCCTCAGGGTGCCGGGTTTCATCCCGGGGTGCAGCGTCCACCCGGCGGCGGTGGCGGTGGCGGTGGCGGTGGCGGTGGCGGCGGCGGCGGCGGCGGCGGAGGAGGATTCTGTCGCAGCAGGATGGCATCACAGGACGTTAACCCCGGCAGGCGGCCATCACCGGGCCTGGCTCGTGTCAGAGGCCGGCGCGGCGTCAGAGCCACAACAGAGGCCGGTCCACCACGGTCCACCACGGTCCACCACGGGAAGTCGGGTCGAGCCGGGCCACCCCGCCCGACACAACACCGGCTGCGTGGCGCGCGAACGTCAGCGCGATGGCTCTACAGACGCGACAGACTCGACAGCGGTGATGTCATGTCAACAGGACGCTGGCCGGCCGACAGACGCTACTGATCCGAGTGTTCGGGAGTGCAGGTCCGGCCGGGGCGGCAGACGAGCGCCGGATCCCACAGGCAGGACGCCGCCCGGGGCCAGACACAACTGACCCAGTCCTCCTGCGAGCCGCCGACTCGCCGATCGCGGCGACACGACACGCGCTGACCACCGGCAGAGCAGACACAACTGACCTGGCTGCCCGCATACCGCCGCCGTCCGGCAAACACAGACACCACACAGGAGACCCCGCCGCCCGGCCGCGCCTGGTCAGCCGAGTTTGGTCGATACGCGTCGGCTGGCCTTGCATTTAGGACCTGCTCGTGACATGTGCTCGGCGTCATGCCGGCCTCGGACGGTTTACGTCAGCGGGGCGCCTCAGAAGCTGGGTCGATGTCTCACCTGCGCAGAGTGCGCATTGGTGGTGCAACACCAGCTCATGTCGGGGAGTCACCGCAGTGATTTTCATGACCGTGAACCGCAGGTGCACGTAATATGTATCCCGGTCGTGCATTGCAATGACGAGTCTTGAGACTGTCCCTATCCTTGGACTCATCATCGTGCTTCCAGAGGCGCCGGCCCAGACACTGCGCATCTGCTGGCTCGCATTGCGCACCACAGGTAGCGGCGGCGGCGGCGGCACCTGACCGCATCATCAGCAGTGCCACTGAGCTTCAGTTGGAATTTGAGTTTGAGATCATGCCCCAGTATCGTAGCGGCTGGGAGGTGTAGAGGCACATGTTACGACTGACGAAGATACTGACACAACGCGTCCTGTACTCTCTGTATTGCCGTCAGTGCCTTCTCCCGCGTCGGGGGCGCCGATGGAAAGGCACACGGCCGGTGCCGCTCGTTACCTGTCCAGGTGTGATTGTGTGTGGACGCCGGCTGTCGAGTCACACGGGCCCCTCGTGACCTCAGCGCCGACCGCGATAACACAGCTTCATATGACCGGCTGTGTCAACCGACCGCCGGCAGATACCGCGCCCCGCCGCGACCCGCCGCCCCCGCCGCCCCCAGCTGCACCGTATGGCCGAATGCCGGTTTAGCCTGAATTTATTCAAAAACATGATTTCTGAATTTGTGCTTACGATGCCTCTCAATAGAAAGGAAATTGTCCAAAGTTTATCGTTCGACGTATATGTTGTGCTATTTTAACCCTCGCCCTACGGGAGCTTTTTTCACCTTCGCCCTGCGGGGGGGCTGACAGGCCCCCCTGTTAACTTCCAAACCAAGCAACTTAGACCAATGCGGTAACAACCAGCACGTTGCCTGTCATGCGAGTAAGCTAAAAGTATGAAATTTTTAGGTTTAGGGTCAACGGGTGACCTTCCAGGTCAAGTGAATGACCTCGGATTTACCACGTCCAAAACAGCGATTTTGCTATTCAGAAAACCTCAAAATTAGAAATTTATAAATGTAAATAAAAAGGCATGTTCCCAGACTAGTTTTGGCTCAGAAATACAGAAAAGGTAATTATTTGTTCGTATATTGTCCAAAAAAGTCCTTTTTTTTAACAAAATGACGTCATCAATTTCTTGCACTTAAAGAGCCATCACTCAGTCAAAATAAAGATATTGCTTTGAAATTTGGTATGGGTATTGTCCATGCTCAGTTCTCTCACATAATTCCGTTTTTTTCTAACATCTTTGAAATTTTTATTTTGTGGGGATTTTTCCAAAACAATAATTTTTGTTTAATTTTAGGGGTCAAAACCCCAAAAAATGAAAATTCGAGATTGCCATTTTAAAGAGAATGCCATTTTGTATCTTTGGTTAATTGCGTTTGCAATTTCCTCTAAAACTCGGTTTTCTACTATTTTTCAAATATTTATCGTTTTTCCACCAACATGACGTCATCAAAACATGATTATTTCCCAAACTACTCAACTAATTTCAATTAAATTTTTAGAGCTTACGTATAATTGTTGTAAACTCAGCTACCGAAAATTTCAGCAAGATGCGCCGCAAAACCTCAGGGGGGGGGCTGTCAGGCACGAGGGTTAACGTTTTAGGGCTATAATTACTGTCCAAAGTAGGTACACGCACACACTGGTTCCTCAATACAAGCTGTGTAGCGCGGAAAACGTCCGCAAATTGTTGGAGAAAGCTTAGCTAGTAGCGGTTATGTCGCTAAAAGTCATCTGATATCAGTTTCAGCAAAACTGAAAGGCACTACGAATAAATTCAGGCTAAACTGACGTTTGGCCACACTGTGCGCTGGCCCACAGATACACCCCACCGCACTGTTCCCGTGTCCCTATCGGCGGCGGCCGGCACGTGGGCCGCGTCGCATCAGTCGGACCCGGGCAACCCTCTGGACACGGGATACCGCTGATTCAGGGGCATTGCGTAACGGAGGGTGGCGGCTCCCGTTCCAGCGACGCGATTCGCCGCACCACTCCGCCGCTGGGGAAGGGCCGGGGGAGGGCCAGAAGAGGGCCGGAGGAGGGCCGGGCAGAGGCCCGGGCGGAGGGCCGAGCGGAGGGCCGGGCGGAGGGCCGGGGGAGTGCCGGAGGAGGGCCGGAGGAGGGCCAAATGAGGGCCAGAAGAGGGCCGGAGGAGGGCCAGGCGGAGGGCCGGAGTAGGGCGGTTTTGAGCGGTCAGAACCCGGCTCCGCTTGCAGCGAGCGCTGCCGCCTCAGTGTCGGACGTCCGAGAACTGGACACTGCATGGCCGGCGGCATCACCGCGACCCCTCCGGAACGACGGAGAACGTGACACTCCTGCCGGCCCGCCGGAGGGGGGGGGGGGGGGGTCACGAGGATCCGTGACGCGGCCGCCACTGTGCGTCACGTCACATCACGTGTCACGGGCCGGCTGCAGCCGTCACCGGAGACGCTGCAGCGCGTAATACGAACCAACCCGGCGGCACGACGGTCAGAGCTGCACCGCGCCCCTATTGCCCCTCTTCACGCCACGTCCCGGAACTGGTCAGCTGCACCGTGCCCCTATTGTCCCTCTTCACGCCACGTCCCGGAGCTGGTCAGAGCTGCACCGCGCCCCTATTGTCCCTCTTCACGCCACGTTCCGTGCGTCACCACAGCCCGGCTAGTCTTACAACCGGTGACCTTACCCATGCTTTCCAGTGCCTTGAAAGAACTGTCCTCTTCTAGGGCTGTTGGACTCGATGGTGTGCCGCTACTTGCATTGCAAAACTGTTTCGCTGTCTTAGGACCTCACTTGCTTCATCTCGTCAACACTTCTGTCATCACTTGCGTCTTCCCAAGCGACTGGAAAATTGCCTCAGTTCTCCCTCTTCATAAATCTGGGCCTCGCGATGCTCCTGGCAATTTTAGGCCGATATCGATTTTATCAGTGTTGTCAAAATTATGCGAGAAGGTTGTATGTACGCAGTTGTCGGCGCATCTCGTTTCCCACAGCCTGTTGGCGCCTTCACAATACGCGTACAGGCCGTGCCACTCGACGAAGGATGCCGTGGTCGACGCTGTGGAATGGATGACGCGCCGGATCGACGCGGGACATGTCGTCGCCGTCACCTCCGTCGACCTTAGTAGAGCCTTTGACAGCGTTGACCACGGTGTCCTCCTGACCAAGCTACAGTGGTACGGCATCGATCCCCGATGGTTCCGGAGTTACCTCGATGGTCGGCTGCAGGTGGTGAGAGGCGGATCACTATCCCTTCCTTTATCCCACGGCGTCCCTCAGGGGTCCCTCGTGGGCCCACTCCTCTTCAGCATCTTCACGAACGACCTTGCATCGTACCTTCCTCACGGGCGTCTGGTGTCCTACGCAGACGACACCCAGCTCCTCGACTCCGCCCTCCCAGCACACCTATCCCTACTAAAATCCCGCCAGGAGGATACCATCATTGCGGTTCAATCCTACTTCACTGCCAACTCCTTAAAGATGAACCCCACCAAGACCACCCTCCTCCTTGTCGGTACTCCTCAAGCCCTTAAAAAGACTCCATCCTTTCAGCTCAACATCTCAAACCACACACTCAATCCCTTGCCGTCCGTGAAGATGCTGGGGGTCACCATGGATCGTAACTTGTCCTGGGAGGAGCACATTTCCAATTTAGTCAAAAAGTGCAACTCCATCCTGTTCTGTCTGTATAAAATTCGTCACCACCTCACACCCGAGACCCGCCAACTCCTAATCCAGACACACGTGTTCCCCCACATATTGTACTGCCTCTCCGTCTGGGGCGGGGCCGCTGACTGCCACCTCAGCCGGGTACAAAAGGTGATAAATTTCGCGGCAAGGATCGTCTCGGGTGCGCGGGGTCGTGATCATATCTCACCGATCGTGGAGTCGCTATGCTGGCGTGGTATACGCGACCTCGTTGCGCGCCGCGACTGTATCGGCGTCTACAGAGCCTTAAACGATCCCCGCGCCCCGGCAGCGGTCCGATCGCTATTCATCCCTCGCACCGCTGTGAGTGAGCGCCTCACGCGGGCTGCGGTGGCTGGTGCTCTAGAGCTGCCCGCTTTCCGGCTATCCATGTCGCGCAGGGCTTTTTCCTATAGGGCGGCCTCGTCTTGGAACCACCTGACGCCGGCCGTTATGGCCTCCCGGAGCATCGCCGTGCTAAAATCCCAACTCGAAAATTGTGACGACGGTGTGTGAAAGCTTGAATTCGTACGTTTTATTAACATAGTTACCACGATTTCTTGTGTGTGCGATGCGTGTTTTAAATTGTCTGTCGTGTTTTTCGTTTGTATCGCCCAACTTGTATCCCTTTCACTCGAATCGAACATTAAGCCATTTATATGGAATGATTCGCAAATACATGAACAATATGAACAATATGAACAATATGTCCTGGAGCTGGTCAGAGCTGCACCGCGCCCCTATTGTCCCTCTTCATGCCACGTCCCCGGAACTGGTCAGCTGCACCGTGCCCCTATTGTCCCTCTTCACGCCACGTCCCGGAACTGGTCAGAGCTGCACCGCGCCCCTATTGCCCCTCTTCACGCCACGTCCCGGAACTGGTCAGAGCTGCACCGCGCCCCTATATTGTCCCTCTTCACGCCACGTCCCGAAACTGGTCAGAGCTGCACCGCGCCCCTATATTGTCCCTCTTCACGCCACGTCCTGGAGCTGGTCAGAGCTGCACCGCGCCCCTATTGTCCCTCTTCACGCCACGTCCCGGAACTGGTCAGCTGCACCGTGCCCCTATTGTCCCCCTTCACGCCACGTCCCGAAACTGGTCAGCTGCACCGTGCCCCTATTGTCCCTCTTCACGCCACGTCCTGGAGCTGGTCAGAGCTGCACCGTGCCCCTATTGTCCCTCTTCACGCCACGTCCCGGAACTGGTCAGAGCTGCACCGCGCCCCTATTGTCCCTCTTCACGCCACGTCCTGGAGCTGGTCAGAGCTGCACCGTGCCCCTATTGTCCCTCTTCACGCCACGTCCCGGAACTGGTCAGAGCTGCACCGTGCCCCTATTGTCCCCCTTCACGCCACGTCCCGAAACTGGTCAGCTGCACCGTGCCCCTATTGTCCCTCTTCACGCCACGTCCCGGAACTGGTCAGAGCTGCACCGTGCCCCTATTGTCCCTCTTCACGCCACGTCCCGGAACTGGTCAGAGCTGCACCGCGCCCCTATATTGTCCCTCTTCACGCCACGTCCCGAAACTGGTCAGCTGCACCGTGCCCCTATTGTCCCTCTTCACGCCACGTCCCGGAACTGGTCAGAGCTGCACCGTGCCCCTATTGTCCCTCTTCACGCCACGTCCCGGAACTGGTCAGAGCTGCACCGCGCCCCTATATTGTCCCTCTTCACGCCACGTCCCGAAACTGGTCAGCTGCACCGTGCCCCTATTGCCCCTCTTCACGCCACGTCCTGGAGCTGGTCAGAGCTACACCGCGCCCCTATTGCCCCTCTTCACGCCACGTCCTGGAGCTGGTCAGAGCTACACCGCGCCCCTATTGCCCCTCTTCACGCCACGTCCTGGAGCTGGTCAGAGCTGCACCGCGCCCCTATTGTCCCTCTTCACGCCACGTCCCGGAGCTGGTCAGAGCTGCACCGCGCCCCTATTGTCCCTCTTCACGCCACGTCCCGGAACTGGTCAGCTGCACCGCGCCCCTATTGTCCCTCTTCACGCCACGTCCTCGAACTGGTCAGCTGCACCGCGCCCCTATTGTCCCTCTTCACGCCACGTCCTCGAACTGGTCAGCTGCACCGTGCCCCTATTGTCCCTCTTCACGCCACGTCCTGGAACGCCGAGCTGCACCGCGCCCCTATTGCCCCTCTTCATGCCACGTCCTGGAGCTGGTCAGAGCTACACCGCGCCCCTATTGTCCCTCTTCACGCCACGTCCTGGAACGCCGAGCTGCACCGCGCCCCTATTGCCCCTCTTCACGCCACGTCCTGGAGCTGGTCAGAGCTGCACCGTGCCCCTATTACCCCTCTTCATGCCACGTCCTGGAGCTGGTCAGAGCTACACCGCGCCCCTATTGTCCCTCTTCACGCCACGTCCTGGAGCTGGTCAGAGCTGCACCGTGCCCCTATTGTCCCTCTTCACGCCACGTCCTGGAACGCCGAGCTGCCTACAGCTCGAGGTTCTGGAAAGTGATTCGATATGTTCCCCGATCTGGGTCGGGTGGCTGACACGAGTGCTAGACCAGACCCCAGCGCGAGTTCCAAGGGAGCGAGGAACGCCACCATAACTGGACACAAGGAGCCTGCTATGTATGCAGTTTACTCCGAGCAGATACAACACAGGGTGTGTTCGCAGCGCACCTGCAGGTCCATGCCTTCAAGGAATTCAACACGAATATTGGCCCGTAATCCGGCAAAAATGGTGTTCAACAACTTGAACAACCTTGATAAGTGGTCGCACTAACGGGCTATCGGTACTCGGATCCCCGGCGCTCCTTCTCGGAGCAGAATGGCACGCAGCCGCCGCGATATGTCACCCATATCCTGCGTCGCCGCTGGCGTTGGTGCCGGCCCAGGGGCGGCGCCACCGATTTTTGCCAGGGGTGGCGAAATTGACTGTGTAGGGACGCATGTATTCTCTACTGGGAAAAAATGTCACGGAAGTATAAAATGCTGCTACGGAGGTGTACAATTACTTAACCTCGCGCCAAACAAGATTAAAACCCAACACACTTCGTCCTATTTTTTGTGTTATTAATTGGCTGATATCTATTTTTGCAAGTTCTTCAAATATTTGTAGCACATTTTATTTTGATACCGGACCCATAAATTATTACTAGCACCCCACGATGAATTTACTATGTATCGCGTTTTTCAGATGGTAGACAATTTATAATTATCAAATAATAGCTTCTGTAAGTATAATCTTGGAACTCAGTACCTACGTTGGACAGGAATTAGGAGACTTATGTCTCATTACCGAGCGGGCGCGAAGCGCCCGTGAGGTTTCTCGTAAACTTACTAGACAAATTTACATTTGACCCGGCCAGACCCGGCCATACAGACGCTTTTCA